>JANIPN010000004.1:29320477-29337102 GCA_027478595.1 Erythroxylum anguifugum
CCACCTTGTATCTAAACCATCTTTTCTATTTCTTGTCAATTTCATAAATTCCTAATTTCTTTACTCATGAATAATCATCAAAATTCTCATTTACTAGTCTTAACTTGCAAAAAGATTCGGGGTCCAACACACGGTTAAGCTATTTCTATCATTCTAAGGTTGTAATTCCTTTTCGGATTGTTGTGTTGTTGGTATTGATTTGGATGGTTTTAGGATAAATGATCTTAATATGTTATTTTGATTGTTTATTTTAAGCCTATTGCTAAAACATTGATTGTAATCCGTTATCGTTACTTTTGATGATTATAAGTAGCGTCTAACGATCGTTAATCGTTAGGAACAACATGACTTAAGTTAGATAACCTGAGCGTGTGAGGTTACTGCTTTTATTGATCGTTTTCCAATTCATAATGCGACTGTCAAATTGAATCTAGAGATCGTATCCTAGGTTATTCGATAGTTAGATTTAAATAATGATCGTATCTTGATTAAATACAACCTAAGGAAAAACCGAGGATTATAGAGCG
Source organism: Erythroxylum anguifugum (assembly GCA_027478595.1). Classification (NCBI taxonomy): domain Eukaryota; kingdom Viridiplantae; phylum Streptophyta; class Magnoliopsida; order Malpighiales; family Erythroxylaceae; genus Erythroxylum; species Erythroxylum anguifugum. The sequence continues at coordinate 29,321,005 of JANIPN010000004.1, forward strand.
TTCTATTAGTCTCAGATCAATAGTCTGAAAAGAATTGTAAAGACTTTAGAGTGAAGGAATATGCTTGATTGTGTTTAGGCCGAGATTGACCCTAGAACCGGATCTTACTTATACTCAATACTTTTCTCATTTTTGATTGTTTAACTTAATTTGTTTTCAATAGTTTAATTTTACTTTTAATTTCTAAATTGTTTGAAATCCAAAAACCCCCCATATACTTCCTTACATCAATTAATTTCATTACAGAAATTAACAAAACATTTCCTGTGAATTCGATCTCGACTTACCATAACTACAAATTTTAGTGTGCAGAGTCAGGTAAATTTTGCAATACACTCGACACGCGCTGTTAACTCGGATATCACTCAGGATGTCGGGTACATGTCTTGTGAGAGTGGAGTGCTGCAATTACACTTGTTAATTTTGTGATATATCATTTCATATGGGACATACTTGTAACCAAGTGCTAATTTTTGTTTAAATTTGACAAAGTTACCTTTTCAGCCATCATAGCCATTCTTTTGAAGCCAATTAAGGATTAGATAAATAAAATCACTCTCTCTTTCAACTTCTCCTAAAGAGCACATCAAAGATAATTTGTTAAAATTTCAAGCAAATAACACATGCAATCTAAGGTCGTTTGGTTTCACTTTTGTTTTTCTGTTGTTGTTTTTAGTTTCTGTTTCCTGTTTTTAGTTTCTGTTTTTTTCTAAAAAACAAAAAACCTGTTTGGTTGAGATTTACAATATAAAAACTGAAAACAAAAACTTCGATTGAGATTTCTAATAAAAACTGAAAATAAAAATATGTTTGGTTTATTATTATTATTATTATTATTATTATTATTATTATTATTATTATTATTATTATTATTATTATTTGTTGTTGTTGTTGTTGTTATTGTTGACGTTACTTTTGGTTGACTATTGAGCTTTTGTGAGATCAATTTGGTGCACTTCATCTTCTATCTTTTTTATATTCATTTTCTAAACTATTTTATCCACACTTAGCTCTTTTTTTCCTTTCTAGATATTTCTATCTAATAATTCATATGGACTTACAATTTTATTAAATTAATGAATTGAAAATTATTGTAATATTTCATAATAGGCATTTTTAATGTCTTTAAAAATGGTCATTTTTTCTGTGACAAAGGCAGTCGTACTTCTACTGTCTTTGTTTGCCATCTCTTAAGATAGTACTTGAGGCTCTTAATAGCCTTCTTTTTTATCAATTATAAATATTCCCTTATGAATGCATTATTTTAGTTAAACCATTTTTTACTAAGGAAAGCAACTTAATCTCCCTAATTTCTTATGATATATTGATACAAGTTCATGAACTAATGGGAAATATGATCCATCAAACTCTTTATAAACAAATTTACTATAAACTCTTTCATTCTTTATATGAGCTTCTATCTTGTTTTAGTAAATCTATAGCTACCTTGTAAGATTTGTTCTTCCATTGTATTTCTTGAATGCTGACATTTTGAATTTATGGGAATGTGGAAACCTAGAAAACAATCTTTTAAGTTTTTCACTCCTAACGCTATTGAAACATTCCTTATTTCTACCATTTGCTCCGTTTACAGTTACACCTCTTAGAACTCCTCTTAAGTTACCACCTCTTTCTTCTACTATTTATTCCTAGGAAATTTATATTGTTATTAGATCCACGAATTAGGCCTTAAGCACGATTGCAACATATATTAAAGGCAGTTGTGTTAGATCAAAGGTAGGGTACATTAGAAAAGGAATCCCCATTATGTACATCGATAGTTTTAGTGGTACATAAATTGTGTATCCTTACATTTATTATCTTAGAAAATGTTCTCTCATTAGAGATAATAGTTTTAGGGAGGAATATTTATGGATGGATACCAAAAAACAACCGTAAAGATCATATAACTATAAAGAAGATGAAATAAGAGGTATTATAATATAAGAAGACTCTAGAAGATGTTCTCTTTCTTCCTTTTTCCTAGTTTTTTCTAAGATCTTGAGCTTTTCTGTGAGTGTTGCCATACTCTTCACAATTCTTATAGTTCTGACTTTTCAGGTTGATTTAGATCCAACATCCTCACATTTGATTGAGTTAAATAAGAACTCCTTTTGATCATTTATCCTTTCCTTTTAGGAGCTATATATTTTCATTTATGTTAAATAATTAAAAATGAAAAGAAATTTGAATGAGTTTATTATTAAATTATTCCTATGTTAGTAAATGAAAATTTGAAAAATATTTTAAGATATAGGAGAGTTTTAACAACTAAACTTTTTCATACTCTCATTCATCTTTATAGAAAAATAGTTATTGGTCATAATTATGTTGTTAAGGATCTTTAAAAAACATAAAATAGACTTTTATTCATTTAATAATCAGAATACATCATCTTATAACCTAATACAAAGATGATTATTAAAACCAACCCTAATAGATAAGCTTGAGTTGCTTCTAGGTTGATAAACCACTCCAATATCTTTTTACCACTATAATAAGGCCTTCATACTTCTTTAAAGCCCATTCAAAGAGTCTCCTCATTTTTCATTCCCAATTATAAAGTATTTTCCTTATGTAACTTATTGATCACTTTTTATGACCAACTTGGAATTCAAGCCTACTAGGGAGGAATTCTCCTAAAAATGCACATGACTTCTAAATAATGATATAAGTGAACTTTGAAAAACTTATAGAATATGATTATAAGATAGCAAGTTACTAATTGCTAAAGAGTGTTAAGGCTTAAAATTTAAGTTAAAAGGATAATTTTATTTAAGTAAAGGATAAGTACAAAGTGCAATGAAAGTTGAAGCGATGATAGGGTTTTTCGTTTGAGTAGTGTGATGCCCTCTCTATTTTCTGATGCTAGTGTGTTTATAATCTTAAGTTTAACCACCTCAAATTGTTCTTATGCAACCATTTAACCTCTAATTGTCCTTTAATCTTGGCCGCATCCTAACTAGTTGTCTACCAATACACCATTATTTTTTAAGCATATATTAATCATGTTTCAACTATCTTAACTTCCAAATCCCAAAATTCCTACCTATTTCTCATGCCCAAGAATTTCTTAAACAATGTGGTTGACTTAAAAAAAATCTTAACAACTAGGCCTTTTCATCTTTGGCCTAAATGTGCCAAGTTTCGCTTAATCTATCAACTTAACTATTCTTGGTTAGCTCATCTTGCCTTATTTCATCTTGACCTTCTCCATTTCCTTTAATTCATAATTAACGCGATGATAAGCTTCAACATTTCTTATTAAATCTTGCATTCTTTTACAGTGTCTCTCACGAATCTACTCAAGATCTTAATTTTTATTTTTAACTTCTTGATATTTTGGCTATATCTATTTATTAATCTTCTTTAACTCTCAGAAACTCCTATTTTTGCCTTTGTTTGATTGCCTTCAGTTTTGATTAGCTTCTTAAGGACATTGGATACCTAATTTGAGTTTCTTTATACCTCTTTTTTTTCTCTACTTCCAATTGCATTCATTATATTTGACCATATTTTGTCTCTAAATATTTCTCTAACCCCTCTTTATACTTAAATGATATGGGTTTGTCTTTTAATGATTGATCCACTTTGGAATTTTTCGTTATAAGCGACCTTTTTTCCATAAATTTCTTCATGCATTTCAGGCTTATTTTAAAAGACTTAAATTTGAATCTTATGTTTATAGGTTTCTTACTTTAAAAAAAAGTCTTTTAGCTTTTCCTTTCCATCTTGATGTTTATTCTTTTGGTTTTTCTTTCTCATTCTTGTAATCCATATATTTCTTCTCATATTATATCTTAATAAATATAAAGTAATCTTGTTTAGTGTTTCCAATGGGAGGTTCACAATTTCTTATAGGAACCAAGGAGCCCAAAAGCCTATTTCTCTCTAAGATTCCAAATATCATAAGTTGAGCTAGTGTTTTATGATATTTTTAATGCTTTTTGTTAAAGATCATCATTATTTGATAATTTGTGTTCATATTTTTCAATATTGTTCAATGAAAAAGATCTTTTGCCTCTTAGCTTTTTATAATTAGGGTTAGTTTAGACATAATTTTTTAAAAACTTTATATAGTATTCCAATAGTCCATTCAATTATGGGATTTCCTACTAAATCGTATGAAATTTCTTGTCCATATATGCTAGAGCACAACCTATAAGCTTAGTGATTCCTGATGAAGGAAACCATTTAAAATACTGATGCTTGAACACTACTTTAAGTTATCCATCCATCTATAAAACCATTAAGGCACTTTTGTAGCTATTAGCTTAAATATAAAGTCCAAACTTTCTGTCCTTCATTCTTTAATGTAAAGATTCATAACTTGTTCTTGACAATCCAAATAGGTCATATAAATATTTTCGTATTCATAAATTGTAAGTCTTATAACATAAACATACAATAGATAAATATAACAATTAAGTTTTCCCTTCCTAATCTTCCTACATTAGTCTACTTCCATTAAAGTCTTAACCAAGATCACCATTAGATTAAAATTTTATATGTAAGTTATGAGAAAAGACTAGCTGCTCTTTCTTTAATGAAATTCAGTAGATAAGAAAATAGAACCTAACCATAAATTTCTAAGGCTTAAGGTTACAAATAAAAAATATTACTATTATTAATGCCAATGCATTCTTTTTCTAGATAAAATTTAAATACATACCTGGACCATACTTTTACATCACCATTTGCATGGCTCTTTCACACTTATTCCCTCATATGTATTCAATAATTACTCCAATAAAATTTTGAATTGATTAGAAGTTTTTTTGTAAACAAACTTGGTTTACTAATGAGTAAAGGACTTATAGAAGCTTATGATATTCTTCCATTAAAGGCATCAAGTTACTTTGACTAAGAGTGAAAAATTGATAGTTTGGATTTCAAATCTCTACTAAAGTGTTGATTATGAGATCCCACATCGGCTGGAGAGGGGAACGAAGTATGCCTTATAAGGGTACGGATACCTCTTCCTTACAGATGCGTTTTTCATGGCTTAATGCACCGGATCCCATTAGAACTCCGAAGTTAAATGTGCTTGGGTGAGAGTAGTTCTAGGATGGGTGATCTCCTGGGAAGGCCTTAGGAAAAGCAAAACCGTGAGGGCTTAGCTGGGCCAAGGCTTAAAGCGGACAATATCTGTAAGCGGGTGATCTGGGATGTTACATTAATTGTAGTCCACTACACATTGATTTCTAACAGCTCATTTATTCTTCCAAACCTCTCTTTGAAACATTTTTTATTATATTTTGATAAGACATAAAAGCAACTTTTGGACCTCTTCAAGGTTACTATGTTGTTCATCTAGCTTTACCATCTCTAGTAGTTTAAAATCCCCTTATTGACTCTCACTTACTTTCATGGCTTTCTCATAAAATATTAGCTCAAATCTCCTTCTTTTCTCCCAATGTCAGTTGTCAATTTGGTCTTTATGAATAAGCACTTCATCTTAGTTATGTGTGAGACTAAATCTTCTTACAAAAGAAAAGAAAAATAAAATTGATTAGATTAAATGATTAAACAAAAAATATGTAAATGATCAGTACTAGATCTTTTGATAGATGGTTTTAAAATGTAGAACGTGTTTCAAAGTAAAGAAATGATAAAATAAAACAAAATTTATGAATGAAAAGATAATGCATATGCATAAAATGAAATTGAAAATGAAGTTTTCTAAAAATAAGACTTTCTATTTAAACTACCATATAATAATTAAAAAAATATATAAATGTTTTTTTTTCAAAAATAAAAATCTTGTGAATCTAAGGACGTTGCATGATTTAAAAGTGATATATAAGAGAAAATGCCCTTTATTTAAAATTATGCATGATAATAGAAAATAAGAAGATGTAAGTTTTGGGAAAGATTAGTTTATTCCCTTCTATGTACTATAAAGTTATGACTGAGCTTTGATCTAGTTAATGCACTCAATTTGAAGTTAATGTTTTATTACTAAGGATTTGATGAACCTTTGACAAGAGATAGGTCCAAAATAGCCAATATGAAGTGGATTATCCCTCTCATCTTTTAAAAGTTTTGAATCCTAAAAGGAGGAAGGAATGAATGATTAGGAGATTAAGAAACTTAAAAGACAAACACTCTTCGAAATACATAAAACTCAAAACCTAACTTATGTTGATGTTGAGCAAGTTGTATATCTAATAAAACTTTTAATACATGCAAGTATACGAATCGTATTTTGTAGTATCAAAAGGCATCATTCCGACGAGAAACTAGATAAAATGAATTAAATCTAACTTTGTTTAAAGTACTAAAATATGATTTCACTAAAAATACTAACAGAAGTTAAAACAAGTAAGTTGCCAAATTGAATTAAGATTGATCAAGGATGAATGCCTAGGATTTATTCTTTCATTATTTTGTTCCCTTAGCTATTATTGATCCAATTATGTGTTGATCCTAGATTTACTAAGGGATTGATTGCTCTCTCTCAATATCTAATGAATTAACCCTAATTGAATCCAAATTTCTAGATTTTGTAACCTCTCGATTCACAAAAATTCCTAACGTTTTCAATTAGATCTGAAGTTATCTATTAAATAATCAAGTTCTCACACACGATCCCTCTTTGAATGATCACCAATTTGATAATTGCATGACTTATTAAATCCCCAATTCTCATTGCACAACCTAATCTGATTACCTTTGACTCACTCTCTCGATTTTTTGTCAAAGTATGAGAACGCATAATTATCACAACACTAGAATTTTGTATAAAATCAATAAATATCAAAGTCATAAAATAAATTCAGAATAAGCCCTAGTTTGGAAATTAGAAACTCATGAATGTAATATACATCTAGGAATTTAGTTTACATATAAATTTTGATGAAAATAACAAGAAGAAAAGAAGAAAAACACAATTTGGGGCTTGATCTGAAAAACTAGAATTCCTAGTCATTCTCTTGATCTCCTACGTTTAATCCACTTATGTATAATGGCTACTACATTTTTTTTTGGCTTCTTAATGTTCTTAAATAGTGTCTTAGGGTCTTGGAGTGTAATTAGGATTCTCCCCACTTGATCGGGTCTAAAAATTTCCTCGAACCCTAAAACTATGGAAAAAGACATGCCTAGGAAGCCTTTATCACGATCGTGACTCTAGAAAATTTCTCTTTGTCATGATCGTGAGATGGGAGTAAGGATTGTGAATATGGAAAAAACTCTTCTATCATGATTGTGATAAGGGAGTCATAATCGTGACCCTGCCTATGCATCTTCATGCATTTCCAACTTCCTTGTTCTTTACTTATCTGATTTCTAACACTAGCAAACACATCAAACACCTTAAGAATATAAAATTAAGATTGAAAACATGGTATAAACCACACAAACACTTAGAATCACATTAACACAATTGTAAGCCTATATATGTGACAATCATCTAATAAACACCTATAAACATACTAAAACACCTATCAAAACTTTGTATAAATTACACTTATCAACATCCCCACACTTAAACTTTTTCTTGTCTTCAAGCAAAAACAAATCACAAACTTAAACAAACCGAAGATAAACACATAAGAATACATTCATGCAATATGCAATAACGAGATAATGGCATCAAACTTTATGGAATCAATTTATCTGTAAACATCAATCAATCAAGTTCTGCCAATATACTAACCTATGTATTTCATGGTTAAACACTTTGAATTGAGTATACATATTAATCAAAACACTAACATTATGTTCATTCACTTATAGCACTTTGTATAAAGACATTTATAATTGGTAAGCAATCAAAAATTGAAAATATCACTAAGTATCCCTTCACGAAAATTTTTTCTATTTTTAAAGATTATTAGGTTTTATTTGTCGAAACACCACTTTTTTAATTTTTCTTTGACGTTAACCTAGTCTTTTGATGGGAAGGCAAGCACCTTATCATGAATGTCCCCCAGTTACTCAACTAGGAAACATTTTATTAATTAGCTTGGTTAGAATGTCATTATAGCCTTTTAATGAGAACACAAACATCTTGTCGTGAATGCCCCCAGTTGCTTAGCTATATCACATTTCAATTGGCTACTAGCTCTATTCATAACCCAATATTTGTTTCAAAAGAGTCAGTAGAATAGTTATTTATTTAACACACGTTTTTATATTTATTTCACATAGCCTACCTTATTCCTTTATAGTCAATTCTCCTTATGAAAGGTTACTAATGAAGCTAACTGATTCAATTGACTTATAATTATAAATCTATACAACAAATTTCCTAAGGTGAACAAAATGAACATCATATCCTAATTAATATGCATATTCATCCAAAGGAACTTAAAACAAAAGATCCACAAATCCATATGCGTTTACAAATTAAAAGACTATGTTCAAAGCTAAACTAATTATATCAAATTATTGTCATTGACACATTCACACAATCAAACATATGTAAAAAATGTTCACACAATGTCAATCTAATAAAAAATAATACAATATGGTATGGAAAATTCACATACATATGATGTGCAAAGCATATACATCCTTACACTTGAATAACACATTGTCCTTAATGTGAGAAACAAAATAATACAAATAAAGATTAATAGAAAAAAGAAAAATTTAGAGCAAGAACACTTATAGTGCTTTGGTGGTGATGGTGTGGGTGATAGAATTTGGAGGCATTCTATGCCATAAAATTCCAACATTCACTCCCTACAAAATAAACATAAAAATAAAAATAACAAAATACCAATAAAATAATATGAAACTAAAATAAAATAATTGAGTTGCCTCCCAAGTAGTGCTTAGTTAACATCATTAGCTTGACATACTCTTCACATTTAAGCTCAACATGGGTCTATGATGAGTAGCTTGCTTCAACTCATGTTGCCCAATTTTGGCTTTGTAGCCTGTAAATAAGCTACATATTGCAAGATAATTAAAAGGAAATAACTAATCAAATTAACAATACCTAGTAATTTTAGTAATGTCTTTTTTTCTAACAAACTGTCAATAAAATAGGGAATAACAAAACTTCCTGAATCTTCTATTGAATCCAACAATTTGCCCTGTGAGAGGGTGAATTGCTTTCTTTCTTTCTCAGTCACCCTTGTCTCCTTTTCTTCTTTCGCTTTGTGAACAAACTTCTTTAGCTATTTCAACCTCTATGACCTCTATCCTATGTTCTTCATTCTCTTTTTCTTCCTTTAAAGATTTGACAACATCAATTATCATGAACGAGCAACCCTTCTTCGGATTCTTTAATACCATATTCATATTTAATTTCACTTATCCATCACTAATCCAAAGTATGAGGTTGTTTTCATTGACATTTACCAAAGCTCGTCCATTGTTCAAAAATGGTATACCAAAAATCGGTGGATAGTTTTGATCCTCTCAAAGTCAAGCATGATAAAATCCATAAGAATTATGCACTTGTCCACTTTTATAGGCACATCTTCCACCATTCCAAACAGTTTCTTTCTCAATTAGTCTGCCAACTGAATAAGTATAGAAGTTGGCTTCATATTGCATAACCCCAATATCCTAAAAATTGACAAAGGAATAAGGTTTATACCTACGTCTAAGTCACATAAACATTTAGAAAACTCTAAATTACCAACTAAACAAGGTATAATAAAACTCCTTGGATTTTTCAACTGTGAGGGCATATGGTTGGTAATTAAAGAGCTACAAGTTTTCATCATGGCATCTATTTGATTATCATCCCAAGTCCATTTTCTTGATAATATTTCTTTGAAAAATTTTACGTATGAGGGTACGATCTTCAAAGCTTCCACAAAGGGCAATATAATTTGTAATTTTTTCAGGTTTTCCATGAACGTTATAAATTGCATATCTAATTTTTTCTTCTGAAATCTTTGTGGGAATGGTATTTTTGATGGGTAAGGTGGAGGAGGAACATAGGGAGGGTCCTCATTCTTCACTTCATCCATTTTCTTCTTCTCTTAGTCTTCTAGAAGGTGGGGTTTATCTTGTTTTTCCATTGGTTCTTCTAGCTCCTTCCCACTCTTAAATGTGATAATGTTAAATTGATCTTTTGGATTTACTTCCATGTTGCTCAGAAGGCTTCCCACACTTCTATTAGAGAATTCATTAGCAAGCTGGCCTACTTGAATCTTTAGGTTGTGAATAAAAGAGGCACTATCTTTCGTTACTTGCCCAATTTCCCTTTTATACTTGTGAGCTTATCCTTGAGTTGTCGAATTTTGAATCCCATAAAGTAGACTCATCTTGTTGAAATTTCGGTAGGCCTTGAGTTCCCATTTAAGTCCCTACATTGTTAGAACAAAGGAAATTCAAGTAGTTCTGCCACCCAGTATTGTACATGTTCCAGTAAGGATCGGTACCTCCCTAACCAACTTATGCTCCCATAAAGTTGAATTATTGAACATTGTTGTTTTCCATTAGGAAGCAATCAGCTGTTTTGATAGCTCTCTTGTCTGCATAGGTCATATTTGTGCTGAATTGCTTTGAATGGAGAGAAAGAGGTGGTGGTCAGGCTATTTAATTGCTTGGTGAGGTTGTCGGTCTTAGCCTGCAATGTTATCATTAAATCTATAGCAATCATTCATTTTAGATACGGGAAGGTTGACTGATGTTTACTTCATTCTAACGTCTAAAGACAACTGTTGTTTTCCATCTCTTCTAACAAATCATATGTCGTGTGTAGTACTAGTCGTGTAATTTCTTGATGATAGGCATTAAACCTGGCCTTATGAAGTCCATAAGGTTCCTTTGCTCTTTGTGATGTATTTCCTTCACCACCGTCCTTTCTATCTTCTTTTGGCATTTAACTCTTCGTGTTCCTCATTCTTGCCTCGTGATTTTTAGATTAATGTGTCTTCTATTTTTTGTCCAAACTCTCTTTCTCTTTTTTGTTTTTTTAATTTATTAGGATTGGGTACCTCAATCACACAAGAAAGGGTAATAATTCCTTAAACCAAAGGAATTTAAATCGTACTAATGCTAAAATTTCCTAGCAACAACGTCAAAAACTTGTTAACTAAGTTTATATCTAATAAAACTCTCAATACTTGCAAATATATGGATTGTATATTGTAGTATTGAAAGATTTCAATCCCACTAGGAACTGGATAAAACGAATTGAACCTAACTTTGTCTAAAGTATTAGAATATGATTTGAGTGAAAATAATAACATAAATTAAAAGAATTAAATAAACCAAGAAAATAAGTAAATAAAAAGTGAGCTGCCAAATTGAATTAAGATTGATCAAGGATGAATGCTTAGGATTTATTGTTTGATTATTTTATTCTTTTAACTATTATTAATCCAATTATTTGTTGATCCTATATTTCTTAAAGGATTGAATAGTCTCTCTCAAGACCTAATCAATTAACCCTAATTGAATATGAAATTATAGATTTTGAAACCTCTCAATTCGCAAAACTTACTAATGTTTTCAATTAAATCTGAAGTTATCTACTAGATAATCAAGTTCTCACACAAGATGTCTCTTCAAATTATCATCAATTTGATGTTTGTATGACTTATTAAATTGCCAACTCTTATTGCACAACCTAATCTAATTACTTTTGACTCACTCTCTCGATTTGTTGTCAAAGTATGAGCATGTACAATTATCACAACACCAGAATTTTGTATTAAATCAATAAAGATCAAAGTCATAAAATAATTTCAGAATAAACCCTAATATGGAAATTAGAAACTCATTAATGCAATAAACATATGGGAGTTCAATTTACACATCAAGTTTAATGAAAATAACAAGAGGTAAAGAAGAAAAACTCAATTTGGAGCTTAATATGAAAACTAGAATTCCTGGATATTCTATTAATTTCCTACGTTTGATCCACTTCAATATGATGGTTGTTATTTTCTTTAGGCTTCTTAATGTTCTTAAATAGTGTCCTAAGGTCTTGGGGGTGTAACTAGGGTTTTCCTCTTTTGATTGGTTCCAAAAATGCCCAACCCTAAAATAGATGGAAAAGGTTGTGCCTGGGAATCCTCTGTCATAAGCACAATCGTGACTTTGGAAAATTACTCTCTGTCACGATCGTGAAATGGGAATTACAATCGTGACTCTGGGAAAAACTCTTCTATTACGATTGTGACTCTACCCATGTAGTTCCATACAAGTCCAACTTCCTTGTTCTTCACTTATTTGATTTTCAACATTAACAAACACCTCAAGAAACATAAAATTAAAATTGAAAACATGTTTTAAAGCACATAAACACTCAGAATATAAAAAAAACACTCACATGAACACAATTCTAAGCTTATACATGCGGCAATCATCTAATAAACACCTATAAACATACTAAAACACCTATCAAAACCTAGTATCAACTACACCTATCAATTGACCCTTCAAGTCCCCAGTAAGGTTGCCTTAGCTATCATTGATATTTTTATGATGCCCTAAATAAAAGGATTATTTTTTTAAAAAATAGAGTCATCACTCTACCTTGTTAAAGAAATATAGATACGAACATAAAGAAAATAGAACTATAGCTTCCTCAATAATGAAATTTCAAAGGTAGATTATATAATAGGAAAGGTGTGAGGAGCTCACCTTACTAATCTAAACGGTCACTCAGCCTCTAATTGGCCGTGCAAATTTGAGGTGTCTGAATTGAGATGATTTCAATAGTGAATATAAAGGAAATTTGGCTAAATTCTTTTTTTCTTAAATGAACCATACAAATTTGGACTAAAATATAAATTTTAAAAGATTTAAACAAGGGAAATGGAAGAATGAAGAAAATGTAACTTTTTTAAAAGAAAAATCTAAGAGAATTATTTAAGGGATGAATCAAGGACATGATTGATAAATTTGGTTTTTATGAATCGAAGACCCTAATAGAGGAGACTAATGGAATGTGATTACAAAATATATTTATAAGGAAAAGTTAAAGAAATTAAAAAAATTCAAAGAACAATTCATTAAGGTCTAAAAAATGTATGAGCTAAGAAATATGAATTTACTAAACTAAGCTTTGATAAAAAAATATTTGAAAAAAATTTATTAGGCTAACAAACATTTAAAAACTTAAAGAAAGCTAACTAGCTTTTTAGGCCCGAACTAAATTTAATAAATAGGAGTATAATTTTTTGGAAAATAATAAATAGGAATATCGATATATCGATAACACAAACAGAATAGCCAATACCAAACGCGACATCTTCAAAGAAACCATTCTCAACTACAAAGCTTCTCTCTATCAGGTTGATGCGTGGAAGTGAACAATGAAGCCGTAGATAGGGTGAAGGTAGGGGCAAAATTGCCATTACCATAAAAATATCAGCTGATTTATACAAAACGCTCCTATTCTGCGGCTGGTTAAAAATTAACTGGTTGAATTGAATCAGAACCAAACAACTCTTTACCAAACAAACTTATGAGCTTTTTCTTAAAGTCAAGTTAAAGTGGGTTGACCAGCTCTTCACCAAATAAAGGCAAAGACTTCGCAAGTGTACACATCACTATTTGCTAATAGGAAATTAAGCTATCGGTGATGGTAAAGTCGATAAACCTGACATATGCAAAGGTCAAAATGGAAATTTAAAAATTAAAAAAAGGCACATTGGCTGGCAAAATCTAGGAACTAATAATATTACATAAGCTTTTACCCATAACAATAGCCCAATTATTTAGTTAGCCCTAATCAATCTACATTGGAAAGCAAGGAGAAGAGTTAGCCCAACATGTCCACAGGGTATAGCTGAAAGATAGATCCAAATAGAACCTACCTTCTATAGTCCACCAGCCCACCCCCAACCTCTTGTTCCGTCACGTTTTGCTGCCAATCGATTTAATACTCCCATCCTTCTCGGAACTCCCTACGTTGGTTTCATTACATTTTTCAGTTCCATCATTCAAACTGGTCTGAGTGTTATCAGAACTTTCAGGACACCGGTCTTCAGATTTTAGGTCAGCTTCTAGTTCCTCATAAAGGGAGATTACTTTTTGAAGCTCATCATTGAGATTAAGGGCATCAAATAGCATCGCCTCATCCCCCATGGTGCTTTCTATGACCCTCTTAATCACCGGTTGGGACTGCTTGCACTTCTCCAACAGACTGACTGTCAGATCCTCCTGCAGTCATGGAGAAAAAGTTGCAACAATTTCAGTCATACCGCTGCCATGATATCAAAATTTCCCCGTTTACATAGAAGGATCTACACATGATAGTACCATCTAATTTCAAAAGGAAAAACTATGGTAAAGTGATCCCAGGCCACATTGTAAAGCTCAAGAAGCTACGCCAGTCAAAAACAGTGAACGAAATGGAGAGATTAAAGAAACTGATACCACAATAAACGAAAAATGATCAATTGGATCAACTGATTAGTAATTGTAGCATTTTTCCTTGAGGACCAAGCAACTTGCCTTGATGGGTTTTGGCTCAGCTTCTGAATTCAAAATGCTTGAAAGAAGTTCAAGGCTGTTTCGGGTTGTTAAAAGGAATTCGTTTCTTTTCTCAACGGACACACTACCATGATTATATAGGTTAGCGGGATAGTTCAATTCTGCGTCAGTTACAGTGTGGCTTTCAGTAGGAGACAGTGGCAGCTGCTGAATGTAAGACTCCGAAGAATATGGCATAGGCAACAGCATGCCATCCCTGGGTGCAGATACACTTCTTTCTTTCAAGCTCTGTCAATGATTAAGACAAGACAATTTCAACTTGTAAACTGCTAAATATAGAGAAAGCAAATAGCATGTCTATGATATCAATTGGACAACATTTAACGCTTTCTCATACTGTAAGATGTATAATATAATGAAGATACATGCTTTTGCGAGTCATGCATCATTTGCATGCAAAGAGAAGAAGCCACCAAGAAGAGCATAAATTCTGTCCAAACTGGCGATTAAAAGAACTCACAGGCGGAAAAGCATAAAATGACACCTTTGAGGCCTGCCTTTTAAAAGAACGAGCGAGGGTGTTAGACTCTAAATTTGAGATACAAAATTCTCACTATTTCTTAGATTATCTCATAATTGGCAAAACTTATAGGTTCAATTCCTACCGAACATTTGGCAATCTTAAATGGGTTGGTCTGTTTTCTAGACAACAATATGTTAAACTACTTCAACAAGTCTACAATTGAGTCTCTGGACCTATCCTATCCTTTTTTCTGAATAATTGTACATTTATTTTGAGTTTTCTTCCTCTATTAGTCACTACCACTTAAAAGAGAACTCTCAATTCAGATTTCTAATTTTACAGGAATTGGTCAGGATGTGTTCTTATCTATTAATTGGGTTTTGATTCACGACCTATTGCCTCAGGCACAGTCAGACGATAGTAAAAAGTCGTGGCAAATCCCATTGCTACTTGTACTGAAAGAAAGTAAACATCTTAACAAATCCCATAGCTACTTGTACTGAAAAAAGGTAAACATAATTCCTCCTATACAATACTAAATTTAGCTATTAAATTACAAATCTAGAGGAATAATGAGTATTGTATAAAACTGTTAGATAATTATCTTAGATAAGTTTAGTTAGCTTAGGAGATTATCTTCTAGGAGATAAGTTTATCATCTAGTAGATAAGATAAGATATCCTATAGATAGGATAAGTTAGTATATACTAAAAATCTAGTAGTTTAGTAGTATTAGAATAGATTATACTCATGTATAAATTACATATAATCAGAGAAATAAAGTGGGTTTTCTTCTGATATTTTCCATACCCTCTTGTTTCATGGTATCAAAGCTACCGATTCTGGTAGCCTAATTTTTCCAGCCACATCATGGCTGGAGTTCAACCAACCTTCGGTTCCTTTGATGAGTCCCAAACCTCATCCCAAACACCTAGTTACATAATACCTTCAGCCCAAACTCCATCTCGTTCTATTGATAATCTTTCGTTGCAAATCACGCAACATAGAATAAATGGAACAAATTTCTGAGAATGGTCCCAATCAGTTATGCTCGTAATCAAAGGAAGAGGCAAGGCTAGATTTCTAACAGGGGCAATTCCTCAACCACACTGTCACTTACGGTGCTTGGGAAGCTGAGAATTTTATTCTCATGGCTTGGCTTATAAATTCAATGGAGCCAAAAATATGCAAAACTGCAAGAGAAATCTGGGAGGTTG
>JANIPN010000004.1:29488198-29502709 GCA_027478595.1 Erythroxylum anguifugum
ATCAATATCAATTCATAAACAATGAACACCAAATTAATGAAATATGCCTTTCTTTATTTATTCATAAAGATTGTACATAACTTTGTACAAAACGCGCTGAAGGAGATTGCCTTTAGGGCACTACTCTAACAATCTTACAGTACTGTGCAAGTATAAGTCGAGTTACAGGAGAATACAAGTCGACTTATAGGTACTGTGCATGTGTAAGTCGACTTACATGAGAGTACAAGTCGACTTACACTAACAAAATTAGTGTCGGAGCATCTTAATGATTTTGAGGACATCATCAACAAGTTGACTATGATGAATATAATCCTTGATGATGAATTACAAGCTTTATTCCTATTGAGTTCTTTGCTGAATATTTGGGAAACTTTAGTTGTAACTATTAGCAACTCCACTTGAAACAACGTGCTTTCTTTAGATGTGATCAAAGAGAGCATGTTTAAAGAGGAGACTAGGAGGAAAGAGGTAGATGTCAATAACATACATTCTCTTATGGTAAAAAACAGAGTAATAAGTAAGAGCGGACATGCCAAAAGTTAAGGCAAGTTGAAGAACAAGTTTGACTCAAGAAATGGCAAAGAAACCAAAATGTGTCATTATTGTGGCAAATCTAGTCATATACAGAAAATCTACTACAAGTGGAAGAGAGACCATAAGAAGTATGAAAATTAAAAGGATGGAAATGAAAATAACACAATAGGAATGACATCAACCATAAATGATGAAGTGTCAATGATTTGTGCAACTAGTGGGTGTGTCCACGTTAGTAACTTAGATTTGGATTGACTTGTTGATACAGGGGCATCATACCATTATGTTCCAAAGGAGTACTTCAACTACAGGAGTTGTGATTTTGTAAATGTGAAGATGGACATTTAAAGCTTTACTATCATTGTTGACGTAGGAGACATTTTAGAATTACATCTCAATTTATTATTTGTGAATGCGCTTGAATAGGAAGGATATTAACACACTTTTAGAGATGGAAAGTTAAGCTGTATAAAGAAGCGTTGACAGTTGATTGTGGTGGACAGTGTTATACCTTATACAAATCATACTTAAAGTTGTGTGCTGGAGAATTACATGTAGTTTTAGAAAATAGTTCACTGAATTTATGACACCAAAGATTGGGACATGTTAGTGAGAAGGAGATCAATTTACTAGCTATAAAATCACTTATCCCTGCAAAGACTATGATTTCTCTTAACCTATATGATTATTGTATGTCTAGAAAGCAATATCGAGTGTCTTTCTATAAGACATCTACTAAAAGGAAAGCAAAGTTGGAGTTTGTGCACTATGGCATACGTAGTCCTAAGGAGGTGGAATCCTTGGCATGTAACAAGTATTTTGTTAACATGCAATATTTAAGTCTTCATATTGAAAAAAAAAGGCAAATGTATTCAACCTTTAGGAGATTTCATATTATGGTGGAAAAGGAGATGGAGAGAAAGCTAAAGTGTCTTCAAACCAACAATAGATAAGAGTATACCTCCAATAAGTTTGAGGAATATAGGATGAGACATGACATAAGATATGAGAAGATGGAACTTGGTAACTCACAACAAATGGTATTACTAAGAGGATGAATAAAACTATTATGTAAAAGGTTCATTGTATGCTCTGAATGTTGAAATTACAAAGTCCTTTTTAAGTGAGGCAGTCAAAGCCCTTTTTATAGTGTAAAAGCAAAGGATCTAACTTATATGCATCTAAGATTATTTGAATTGAAGGATTTTAAGCATATGTCAAAGAAATAGAGATTGAAACTAGATTCAAAGACTAATCCTTCTATATTCGTTGGATATGGTGATGAGAAATTTGTCTATAGCCTTTATGACTTAGAAAAGTGAAAGGTTGTTAGAAGTATAAATGTAATCTTTTTTGAGCATGAGATGGGTGTAGATCGCATTAAAGAAGATAATAATAGGTCCAATAGTTTGTCATTCAGTAATGAAGATATTAGCCATGTTCCTAATTTCTTTGATTAGCCTACAAGTGAAGAAGGTGAATATGAGCTAGCACAGGATGATAATTATTAGGGGCAATGTGATGGAGATAAGATGCACGAGCCACATCTTATGGATGATGTAAAAGAGGTCCACGAACATCGTTAACAGGGGGAGCAACCTGCTCAAGCTTTAGAAGATGTCTAACATTAAAGGTCAACTAAAGTGAAGACACTTTTGAAAATATACCTTAGTTTGGAATATCTTTTAGTCACTACTGAAAAGGAGCCAGAGAACTTCCAAGAAGCATTCATTTGAAGACAAAGGCTCATAGTTCAAGAAATGTAAGAGGAGATTAAAAATTGAAAAAGAATGAGACTTATGAATTAGTAAAGCTTCCTAAAAGCAAAAAGGCTTTGAAGAATAGAAATGTGTTCAAGATCAAGAAAGATGGCAATAAGCTAATGAAGCTGTAGCACCCCACCCTCTTGAGATACATACCCGACATCCTGAGTAATGTCCGAGTCCATACCCCGCAAGGATGGCATGCTAGAATAGTCAAACTCATTACAAATATATTTTTGATTTTCAATAAAACAATATAAGCATATGCAAAAATCAATAATCAAAATCGGGCCCAATCTTTTCTTTCATAACATAAAAAATCACATTTGTTAACACTACACTCCAATTCATTCTCATTTACTAACCTTTCCAATATGGAAAGTTATTACATGTAGAAACATATTCATATACACATTATACAAAAATTGTGGAATACATAAATAAGAAAGTATAAATGCAGACGCCAATTGATCCCGACCTCTACCTCTTACTTGAATGCAGTGGCCATACTCCCGTTTGTCCTATGGAGTAACTCTTCTGAGTTTGAAAAAATTTTTGGGTGAGTTTTGCGAACTCAGTGAGTGACCATCATTGATGGTTCACTCGGTCATATAACACACAATTCACATCATTTATTTGATAATCATATACACTTGATCCATCATTTCACATTTTACATTCAACACATTATAATCATTCATATCATGCATATGCAGTGCACATAAGACTCATTGGCCATTTGTTACTTTGTTGTGACCAAGTGCCTAAACTGTCCCGTATCAATTTTAGATACCAGGCTCATTGATAACTGTCCCGTTTCTGTTGGGGATACCGGACTCATTGATAACTGTCCCGTATCTATTGGAGATATCAGACTCATTGATAACTGTCTCGTATCTATTGGAGATACCGGGCTTATTAAACGTTGAGCCTGAGGCTCTGATGCACACAACTGAGCTTAAAGCTCTTTTCACGTTGGCTACTATGGTCACAATTGCCTTTATCTTTCATGCATTCATGGAGTGAAATGCATCAATCACATATGATCACTTATTCACTTTTACATATTATCGGACCTTAGTCCGGTATTCAACATTTATGTAGAGAAACACTTTGTGATCATGCATTCATGTCATGAAGCATTTAGTTTGTCACATTCACATACAATTAGCACTTCAATATCACATTCATATATCACAATCATTAGACCTTCATTGTCCGGAATTCAACAATCAAATCGCATTCATAATTATTCATAATCACTCAATTCATAACATAAACAAAACAAACAATAAAGTAAGACCATCTAGGTTTCCTCACAGTACGCTCCATATTAGCATTAGCTTCCATGATTTGGAAACGTCTAGAAGCGAACGTTTAACCCACACATCACTATTATGCAATACGCACGTTGCACACGCATTAATAATTTCATAATCGCTTAAACATTAGGTTTTACACATATGCATATGTGTAATGTATAATGCATGCTCAATGATAATCTTGGGTATTTATCCATTAGTTTCTTCACAAAATCAATCCCATAACAAAACTTACCTAAGTATAATTTATACTTAGGTTTATACCTCACTAAATCCATTTAAATCTCAATTCATTTCTTATTGGCTTACTTTAAGATTTTTCCAAGACACACTTTCGAGTTTGCTGTTCACATTCAATCAGAAAGTGAAATGATGTATTTTGGTCATACTCACTTCTATAAAATTTCTCTACCATCTCTTAAGTTTCTTATAACACTAAAATCATTCAATTTGGTTCATAAATCCGAAAGTTGCACCCCAAACATTTTTGGACTGTTCTTATTCTAAAATAGTATACTATGCACAACTTCCATCCAGAAATTTAACATCTTAGAGATTGAATTACAATTTGACTTCTCTATATGATTTGTAAGCCTATGTCTCTAGTTTACTCCACATTAAAAATCATCTCATTTTGAACCCTCCAGATATATTCAAAAACCGAAGTACATGCAGTGAAATCATACCAGCTCATGCTATTCCAACAGATTCCCTCACTTTCCTTCAATCAAAAATTTTCAAATCAATTCATAATGCTACCAATTTTTCATGTAGATATAGAAAAATGTGTTAGGAATCTATTGGTTCAAGAATCACTACATTTGGAGGTCAGATAACAAGGTTATGGCCGAAGGAATCAAACAAGTTTTTGTCCTCAATCATATTGAAACTGTCTCGGGACAAATGGCATAAATCTCTCTATAGATGTTGAATCAAGGTCAGTCTTCGACGGTTTGAAAGAGGAATTATAGATCTAAAACTTTTATGAAGATCTTGAAGATATATTTTGTCATATAGAGGGTAAAAATTGGACTAGACAATAGTGTAAGACGATCTCAGATGAAAAGTCAGACGAAACCAGATGAGAGGTTAGATGATTTGGGATAATTGGCATAATTTTCTCTATAGATATCGGATCAAAGTCATTCTTACACGGTTTGAAAGAGGACTTCTAGATCAACAACTTTTATGAAGACCTTGAAGATAGATTCTATCATCTAAAAGGTCAAAATTGGACCATACAATAGGGTAGACAATTCAGTCTATAATGCATAGAAGATGTTTCGGTCTACAGTGCATAGAAGATGTTTCAGTCTACAGTGCATAAGAAGGAAGGTTTCTACAGGGTCTTCCTCACATCACCAAAAGTTCTGAATCACTAACTATACTCCTCAGAGCACCTCCAGTTATAAAGATCATAACTTTCAACTCCGATGTTCATTCATCTACTATATACCTTTGAAAAGATAAAAGAAACATCTACAACTTTTATGAAGAAACCTTTCCCTAATTTAGCCTGGACTAATCTAGAATTTCCCCTGAAATCATAACACAAATTTTACATTCATCCACCAATGTACTGCACCTAGTTCTCAACTTCATGACAATATTTAGACTCTTAAAGATAGAATTTAAATTCGATTCCTTCATAAGAAATGTAGCCATATGTTTCTAGTTTAATCCAAATTAAGGATCATCTCATTTGGATAACTAGAGAAAAAGTTATGGCTAAAAGACTGAAGCTTACTTAGTGAACAATTTCCAGATCAACTACTAATTTTGTTTCCAAATCTTTCCTTAACATAACTCATACTAAGATCTACTCCCTCTCCTCCTCACCATTCATGACACCCACGTACTTAAAACACCCTTTCATGAGATTAATCTCTAACTATCATCACAAATGCTTCATTTAACCAAACCCATTAAATTAAAACATGACTTACTTGATTTAGCTTCCAAATCTTCAAATATCACCATTAAACCTTAACTCTTTCATCTCCACGATCATCAACTTTCATGGAGGAATAGGTTGGGTCTTTTAGTAGCAAGGTAGAGATAGTAAAGTATTTAAGTGGCTAGTGATGGAGGGAAGAAAGATTTAACCTTATGGCCTGGAGAAGAAAGCATCGTGAGTGAAGAAGAAGAACGGAGAAGATAAAGAAATGAAGAATATGAAAATATAGGCAAGTGTCATTTTTAGCAAGTGAAAGACCAAATTATAAAAACGTGATTCAATAAGTGACACTGCATACACGATCGTGACCCTGCCATGGTAGCTCTTTAAGGATTATAAGAATGGTTAGAAATAAGTACTAGTACAAGTTGCTCTCCATCATTCCTCGTTCCTTAAAAGTATTCATCTTTGAATCACCTACATCATACAAAGATAAATTAGCAATATTAAAAATAGCACTCACATTATCTTACTTGGAAAATCTAGTTTGTAGGTATTTTCATTGATCTTCACCAAACTTGGAAAGGTCTATCTCCCTTAGGCTATAACTTGGACTTCCTTTAAGTAAACCTCCCCTTATGCATATGAACTAAGCCTAATTTTTTAGTTGGAAATTTAAAACATCATAAACGTAAAAAACATCTTCAAATCTAGTTTACACATCAAGTTTAATGAAAATAACAAAAGGAAAGAAAGAAAAACTTAATTTGGAACTGAATATGGAAATCTAAAAATCTCCAATGTTCTTCTTGACCCTCTTTGTTTGATCCAATTTAGTAAGATGGTGGCTACATTTTTTGGAGTGTTTTATGTTCTTTTATAGTAGCTAATGGTCTTAGGGTTAATTCTAGAGTTTGTCCATGCCATTTGGTTCCAAGAATGTCCCTTAACTTCAAAACAGATGAAAAATCTCACCTCTGTGAAGTGTTTATCATGATCATGACATAGGTGTTATAATTGTGACATTAGAGAAAAACCTTTTGTCACGATCATGATATTGCATGCACGGTCGTAACCCTAGAGAAAAACATTCTATCACTACTATGACATTGCATGCACGATCATGACCTTGCCATAAAACCCATACACATTCCAGCTTCCTTCATTCTTCATTTATATGGTTTCCATCACAAACAAACATGTCAAAGACCTTAAGAAACATAAGATTAAAATCCAAAATCATGCTCTAAACCACATAACACTTAAAACATAAATTAGCAATAACATTAACATAATTCTAAGCCTAAACTTGCAATAATAATCTAATAAACACCTATAAAGACACTAAAACACCTAGTAAAACATAGTATAAACTACACCTATCACTTCCCCTACTTTAGCTCCCTCAGTTGTTGGTGAGAGCTTTTTTCCCTCCCTCCCCTTTACTGTTCAAGGTCTTGACAAACATATTGTTTTTCCTTTAAAGGAACATGCTACAAAAATTACTCTTATACTACTTTAACCTATTCTTCCTCCCTTGCTTTGAATCAAAATTTTTTTGTTAAAGCTTGGAACTAATTTGTAAGGACCGTCGACCTAAAGATAAACTCAACTATATTCCCCAAACTAGAAGTTCATGCTCCTCAATTTTTTCTTGTCCTTTGGAAATGCACAAGCAGGTGTTTCCAAATGGAAAATAACTTTAGTTGGTTTTTTCCTAAATAAAAGATGCTTATTTCCTTATATTAAGACCTATATTTATTTTAAATAGAGAAAATTAGGTTTGAAATAAACTCTCATTATTGAGGAGAATCATTTCCTCTTCAAGTTTAATGATGCTTATGGCATGTTCAATGTTTTTAGTATGGCCCTTGTCAATAGAATGAAAAACTCCTTTTTCTCCTCGAATGGAAATATGATATGGTTTTAAATGAAAAAAGATTTAAAAA
Organism: Erythroxylum anguifugum; assembly: GCA_027478595.1. Classification (NCBI taxonomy): domain Eukaryota; kingdom Viridiplantae; phylum Streptophyta; class Magnoliopsida; order Malpighiales; family Erythroxylaceae; genus Erythroxylum; species Erythroxylum anguifugum. The sequence goes on from JANIPN010000004.1 coordinate 29,495,667, forward strand.
TATACCTATGTAACTCTATTTTCATAACTTCCACTTGAATATTGGTTAACTATAAACTTTAGTTTCTAGGTAGCTCCATTAGCAAACCATTATGTCTTAATAAACATACAATAAGTCTCAGAAGATATGGTATGTTTAGATTTATGTGAAAGTTGAAATAGACTCAAATCTACATGATACTTTAAGCATTTAAAGAATTGATGAAGATTGGAGGGCCAATGTCTTAAAAAATTTCTCTAACCTTCAATTAAAACATATGTTAAATTACTTAAATAGATCAAACTAAGGCTAATGAGACATTAATACCTCATCTAATATGAATTCGCCAAGCAAGTGAGGTTTCCTTACCATAGTAAATACTATAAAGAATCAGAAGAGTATTATGGAAAAAAATCCAACTTAGTTGCAGAATAAGCTCCTAAATAGATTAGTTCTCTAATCATTGAAGCAAACATAAAGTCTATGTCTCCTACCAAATAAAGACTCTATTGATAATGGCGTGGCTTTCTAAGAGGAGAATCCTTTAAGAAAATCATAGAGCCCTTTAATGTGCTCAACGTTAATCCCTTTTTGACTTAGAATCCAAGTATAGTAGAGAAAGAGGAGGATTTTAAGTTAGTAACCAGGAAAAAAGGCCAATATTAGACCTAAAGGGAAGGGATCTTTAGGAGGGGCATGAATTGTCCTAAAAAGCAACAATCAATCTATGATAATCTTCTCAATAAGAAATCATCTTTGGTTAGCCAGTTGGAAACTAAAATAAAGGAGAATTTTCTTACAAAGGACTCTTGTTTCTTAGAAAATTAGAGCACTTTATCAAACCATTAAACTCATTACAATAGGAGAATTATAATGGCATATGATCATAATGTTATCAAGATTCTCCAAGTCTAAGGTTCAAATCAATTTATCAATCTCAAGATTAAATATGCTTCTATTTTATAGGATTAATATTAAATCTCACCAATCTTATTATTTATGGTCATTTCAAAACAGAAGAACTAGTACTAGTATGATAATAAACATCCTTTATGTACTCTCTGAAGGTTCTTAACCTTAAAATTATGACTAAAGTCTTACCATCATATACTAAAGTGAAAAGTATTATTCAAGGTTTCTTTTAGAATTGGCCTCCTACTCACCCTAGAGTATTCTCCTCAATTAGAGATAACCTTCTAGACTACTCTCCAAATTCAGCCACATATGATTATATTCTTTGGTTGAGACATCATTCTCTTAAATTTACAAACAAATGTTGTGCATAGATCTTCTCCGGTTGCCAACAGATAGCTTCTTAAAGAAACCTGATATGGTATTCTAGCTACCTCCCAAAAACTTCTTTCATCCCTCGATTGACTTTCAAACAAATGCTTTAGACAAAGAACATAATCAAGTTTTTTAAAAAAATAGCTCAGTCATTGTTCTTTAAAATCAAGTTAATGAATATCATGAATATCTTTTTTTAATTAAAATATTTGACTTTTTTATGAAATAAAATTTAGATTCTCTGTAACTTTCAATGCTAAACAATTTAATGGTCCAACATTATGGAATTGGTACGAATGGTTTAGCTTAACATCAAGGGTTCTTACTTTACTGAGGATATTGTTTAACTTTAATAGTTATATTATACGAGAAGAAAATTTTCAAAAATCTTTAGAAATCAACACCAAGATGTTACAACAATTTGTCAGAAGTTATTCAACTATATAAAAGAGATTATGCTTACTAAGGAGATCATTACTAAACTTAGTGCAAGTATGAAGTTCAATTGAAATTTCTAATAGTTTACTCTCATATGTACGATGGTTAATCTAGATAATTTTGGAATGAATGTTTTGTTATCTATTTTGGCTTTTTGTACACACTTCTAAGTCATTTTAATTCTCACAATATTATTTCTTTAGGTAAAAGATATAAAATTCCTCTTTAATTTAAGAAGCTTTAGAAAAATTCCATCTTTGAAATTCTAAAAAAATAACTCTGTAGTTTTTAAATTTTCAGAAAAATTATGTCTCTAATAAAGAACATAGGCTACGTGAATATCATACGTAGGCCAATCAAATGATATTTACATGATAATCTAACCCATCTTAAACTCAAACTAAATTAATTAAACTTGTTTCAAACTAATAATTTATTATAATTTTATTAAATTATTAATTTAATAAGAGTTTAATTAGTTCGAATTGAATTTAAGAATTGAGTTAATGGTACTTGATGAATCTATGACTCTGCATGATGTTTATTAGATATATGTTTTATTATTTTTTTAACAAATAGTTTTATAAAAATTAAAATGCAGAAGAAAATGTTTTCGAAATTTAGAAATTTTTCTAATTTTCTTAAATCACATAATAAATCTATTTCTTTTATCCATTTTCCTTTTTAACTTTAAAAAAATTTACTAAACTTTATTTCCTTGAAGGATAAATTAGTAGAAATTTGGATAACAGAGACTCTTAAATGGCTAAAACGGTCAGGCCCGGGCTTGAAAAGAAAACTAAAGAAGCGGAGCATCAGGGTGAGCGAGAAAAGCAGAGAAAAAACTATGGTCCTTTTGTTCTTCTAGGGGCTTAACGTGTAGGCGATGCAGGTAAAGCTGTTGACCAACTGCGAGCGAGCTACTACTTCCACTAATCCCATTAGTGTACATTCGTCGAACAAATGGTTTCTCTTTCGACTTGGTTTCGATACGTTGCCCACAAGCTCGAGTACTCTCTTTCCCTCAGTTGGAAGGTTTATTTCTTGCCCTCTCCACTTATCTGCATTCTTTCTTGCTTTTCCCTTTTGAGTTTTCTTCATTTCTTTCACGTCTTTCGATGTTTTCTATTAGGTTCCTTGTCTCCCATCGAGGTCTAATGGAAATGGATTAGTATTGGTTTGTTGGTGCTTGTCGTGGATTTGGTATGATGAGAAGTGAATTGTAGAAAATTAATAGAAAGCTCGGTTGTCTAATGTGTTATTTTGGGCATGAGTGTGGTGTTGAGTTGGCTCTCATTTGTTAGCTTTTAATCACGATGGATTAACGTGATCTTTTGATATTATTGTTCGTTTATCTTTATAAATTTTGTTTGTTCTTGGGGACTGTACTTTGTTTATTTTGTCTGATTTCTACTTCTGTACGAGGTACCTGGATGAAATTTGATTGTTCTACATGCAGTTTGGTAGTTTCTGCCTTTTGCTCATCAAGTATGCTATATTGCTTTGATGGAACGACTGGGTTCGATTGCAGACATAACTTGCAAGAAAAAACAATTTACCTTTGAGCTTTCAGTTGGATTGTAGATCTGTTTTATCCGTTAGATACATCAAAAACTACCATATGAAGGAGTATATGTCAGCTTTCCTTTTCATGGGCGGGACTTGGTGACTAGACATTAGACAGATTTGATGACTACTAAGCTAATTCAATAATCTTATTATTTTATTATTAAGAATTTCTTTCACGTAGTGTATTGAATTCATTCTAGGAACTCTTGTAATTTTAACATAATGATACCAGTTTGTAATGTTTTTCTTGTTCCTCAATGTCTCATGTTTACTAATCAATTTGTGCATTTTGGGTTCTTATCTCAAAGTATCATTTGGTCGTCTTGGCTATTGAAGAGGCCCTAACTCAATCTTTAACATGGTACAGAGTTATAAGAGAGGTCAAATAAGTGATAGAGAAGTTTCAGATGCAGTTTGGAAGAATCTATTCCAAGGTAGATTGACATATTTTCACTGGAATAAAGGACAGGAAATGGCTCCAACAATAGGAGAACAAGGAGGGACTCTTCTTGTTCGGAAATTACCAGCTGCAGATCCAACGTAAGTAAACAAATCCTTTATCAAAACAGACCTCCTTCAATTTTGCCAAAATTAAACAACCATAGTTTGGCTAGATAAAATAGAGAAGCTTGTTGATGAATAATTTAACGGCTTGTTTAAATTATATCCTAAACCTTAATAGCATATAAACTTTTACATGAGCAATTAATTCAGGCGCCAAAGTCAGGAGATTCTAGTGCTTTTGTTTATTGGGTGTGATATGGCCTTTGAGCTTGCAACCTTTATTTTGGTTGATCCCTATATTACAGGAAGGCATTTGCCAGTACAATTTGGACTCTGCCCTCTTTAGTTTGCAAAAATGGGTATATTTTAACTTTTAACCATAAAGTTGGATTAGGCATCCTTGTAGTATGTGATTAGGCAGCACCTTTTAGACTCATTCAGGTTTTGCAGGTGCAAGATTTTTACTTACTACAACATCAATATCATTTTTATGGTCCCCGTATTATTTAACTACCTTGATAAGTACACTAAGTTTTTGCGACCTAATTGCAGTCATACATGGAAAGAAAAAGATATATGCTATTTGAAGCTTTCACCTCTTCTTTGTTATAAGTTTGCTTTAGGTTTAAAACACATGGTCTTTAGTATTTTGTGATTCCTTTTCCAGGCGTGTTTTTGTTGGAGATGTAATAGTTTTGAAGGATCCTTTCAAGTCAGATAACTACCTTGTTAGAAGATTAGCCGCTGTTGAAGGGTATGAAATGTTGTCTACTGATGAGAAGGATGAACCTTTTCTTCTAGAAGAAGATCAGTGTTGGGTTTTGGCTGACAATGAGAAGTTGAAGGCCAAGGTAGGAACTATTGGCAATTTTCAATTTTGAAAATAATTAATGTAGACATACTTCTGCTGATTTCAATTTCTTCCTGCTTTTACCATTTGATTGAAGTTTCATAATTAAAGTTCTATAGCAATAGGCTTATAATAATGTTGTGGTCATTATTTAAGTTGGCCTATTAAACTTTTTGTTTACCAAAAGTGCAAAATTAGAGAGAGATAGTCTAGCCTCTCTCTAGCTTAGGGTTTGGAATGCTTTTTCCTTTTTTTCAACTTTTCCACTGTTCGTTTTCACCCCTTAACTTCATTACAGCTGCTGAGCTCCCTTCCTCTTGCTTTATTGTCTCTTTGCTTATCCTTCTTGTTCATTTGTTTGGCACCCTCACTTAAGCTCCATTCTTTAACATTCTATCCATCAACTCAGAAACCTCAAGTGCTAAGAGGTCAAGGGAAGTTTTGTCCTTCCTCGTTTGGCACCTTTAGCTCTTGCTATTTTAGGAATTAACTTTTGAAATTGCCTTGGGTGTTATTTGCTTTCCTTCCTTTCCAAGCCAAGGTCCTTGTTTCCTCTACAACTTTTCAGCCTTCCAACTTAGGCTTTCCCCCTTTGCCCTTATCAAGTTCCATGCCTTTGCCTCCCACTATCCCTCCTTGCCTTTACCTACTGGTAACCTTGATAACCCTTCCTCTTCATCCTCCATCATATGCCAAAACTTTGATCTTGTCCCCTCTAAGCCCTGGAACTTGGTGCAATGTTGAACTAGCAAAGTGTACTTGGTGAAACTTCAAGTTCCTTGTTGCATTACCACCCCCCAACACTAAAAGAAGGTTCTCTAATTGTGTCCCATTCCCTTGAACTCTTGAAGGAGGGAGCCTCATCTTGGTTTGCAACTATGGTGGGTTTTTTTCCTAGGAAAACATTCCCCATTCCTAGTTATAAAGAACTGGTCACTGATGAACTAGAAAAAAAATGGGCCAGGAGGTTTTACTGAACGAAGATCAATTGTTCCTATTTAAATTCACATCTAGAAGTAGTTCACAAGGTGATTAAGTCTAGACCTTGCCACTATAATGGTCTTCCCATTTTCCTTCAGATGTGGAAACTTGGTATCAAGGTGGAAGAGGTTAAGCAAAAGCAAGTTTCGTTATGGTGAACCTCCATCAGATACCCCTTGAATACTGGTCAACAAAGGGGCTCAACCATCTTACAAGCTTCATAGGCAGACCCCTTTGCATGGACGAGGCAACAACCTCACATAAAAGAATAGATTACGCCTGTGTTTGTGTTGAGTGTTTATTTGAAACAGGAGCTTCCAGATGAGATATTGTTCCTCAGACTAGGTGAAGTCGACAACTTAATCAAGGACTCCATCAAAGTAACATACCAACGGTGCCCTTCCCGTAAGCAACAAGGGAAAGCTTGGAGACCTATAGGCAGAAGGTTTAAAAAATGGGGATTATGAGGAATTGATAGGTATAACAGTTGTGGACCATCCTAAATTGCAAGCTTCCCCTAACCCTAGTGAATTGCAAGCTTTAAATTCTCTTCTCTGGGATACACTGAAACTCTCTCCTAACCCTGGTGAAGCTTAGACTATTACAATCAGTGCTCCCCCACCCTCACCCCCCCTTAAGATGAAGTCTTAGAAGGAATTAGTCCAAACTCTCACCAAACAGACACTCGGGGAATAGATGCCTTCGCTCAGGTGGAGTCATTTACTCAGGTTGAGATGAATATACCCTCTAAAGGGACCTCAGTTAGCCACTCTAGCCTAATCTCTAATATAAGTTCAACTGACCCCAAGGGTGAAGAGGAGTTCAAGAAGGTGGAAAGGAGGTCAGGGCGCAAGGTAAAGGGAAATTGCCCAACCCAACAACTAAATAAATGTGTCAATTTTTCATGGAATACAAAGGGTAGTAACGACCCTATGGAGTAGTTAGTAGTAGCTGATTCCATTCACTCTTTCAAGCCAATGATCTATGGTCTTTTGGAAACAAAATTGAAAGTTGATAAATGCAAGAACCTATGGTTCTTAAAGAATAATTGGAGCTTGATCACTAAAAATGGAAACCATCACCTAGGAAGGATAATGGTAGCCTACTACCCATCTTTAGTTAAAGTTTTTAGATTCACCACTTCTATACAAAGTATCTAGATTGAACCTATGGGGTTAGGAAGACTACAACTTTCCTTTCTTTATGCAAGCAACATAGCCTATCAGATGAGTGAGCTGTGGAATAAGTTATTGGGAGTTGAAAACTCGATTAGGGATCCATGACTACTATTGGGGGACTTTAATGCAACATTATTATCCTCAGAAACAGGAGTTAGGTCAATTAACAACCTTGCAAGGAACTCTTTTCAATCAAAATCCCAATCAAAGACAAGGGAAATGCGTAGGGGACGATCCTTATTTTCAGCATGCTCTTC
>JANIPN010000004.1:29520098-29530341 GCA_027478595.1 Erythroxylum anguifugum
TCGAAGGGAGATAGTGCATACCCAGAGGGCTCTCCTACTCCCTAGACGCGTCTACTGCCTACTGTTTACTGATTAAGCGCTTGGTCACAACACCGTAATAAAATAGAAAAGGGCTACATATGCATTGCATACACAATTGACCGAATATTTGTATATGGGAAAGAGGCAAAGATACCTTGTATTTTTTGATTTACTGTAATCCAATCTTATGGTACTTCTGATTATATTTTTGTGAAATAAATTGTACGTGATTTGTCTGTGTGCTGCATGAATTTGGCGAACCATCGATGATGGTTCCTCACTGAGTTCGCAAAACTCACCCAAAATTTGCACATATTTTTCAGGACTCAGAAGAATACTCCGTTTGGATAACGGGAGTATGTCTGCAGAAGTCAAATAGAGAATAGAGGTCAAGATCAGTCCACGTCTGCATTAGTGTCATCCTACTGTTATCCATTTATGTATTCCGCAATTTCTGGAAAATAGTGTTTTGTAGATATAGTGGGCCCCAAACGGGCAATGGAAATTCTATTGATCGTAATGTATTCACTGAGATGTTTATAAATAAATTGATTGAGTGTATTGTTGTGACTGAAATTGTTTACAACTGAAAGTGGACCCAACTTGGTTTTTGATTTCTGGTTTCTGAACTTTTGAGTGTTTCAAAAAAAAATATATACTGAGTTTACTGAGTGATGTAGCACGTTACCCTCGCGGGGCACAGACTCGGTTATCACCATCGATGTCGAGTTCGGGTCACGCGGGAGTGGGGTGTTACAGATAGAGTTTATGATTTAAACATTAGGGGACACGATGAGAGCTTATGTGTTAAATTTTGAGGGTGATTGGGATAGATATCTACTTATGATGGAGTTTGCATACAATAACAGTTATCACTCTAGCATCAGTATGACATCATTTGAGGCAGTATATGACAGACGTTGTAGAGATTTGATATGTTAGGATATAAAAGGTGCTAGATTATTGGAGGGACCAGAGTTGATTCAGAATACAGTGGAGAAAATAAAGGTGGTAAGTCGATGCTTGAAGGCAACTCAGGATTAGCAAAAGAGTTATGCTAATCAACAATATTGGGAGATAGAGTATGATGTTGTAGATATGGTATTTTTATGGGTTTCACCTTGGAAAGGGATTTTGAGGTTTGCGTGTGTATTTTAGTAATATATGTATATTTTATCGTTTGACAATTTTCATCATTTGTTAAATTAATTGATTTTAAGGGAATGGTCAGGTTCTTATTGCTGAGTGGGAAACTCAACTCTTGCCACTATATTCTTTTTAAAAGATAAAGAGATTGTCAATAACTCCAGTACACGTAATTTACAATGTAAAATCTAAGTGAGGCCAGCAAATCAAATTAAATACATGTTGTGTCTAATTTCTATTGATTTTACTTGCCTTCATATCTTGATTTTGGTCACAAATTCTTCTGTTTTGATCCAAATGTGGGATGAATTGAGTGAAATTGGTGTGAATATTACATGAATGTTAACTGCATTATCTTGTGAATGTTGTATGGAAATTAAAAGAATTGTGCATGAAAGAATTAAATGGGACATAAACCATTGCATGGAATTAATTTAATTAAGCATGTAAATGGTGTCACACCTGTGACTATACAAGTCACGGGTGTGACAGGGTGTGACTCCCTCATGCACACCCCTGATATCTTTTCCTTTAATTCTTCTAATTATTACGTAGCAACTGTAAGGGTGACAGCTTGAAACCTTAAATTTAGGATTAGACTACAAATAGATAGGGTAAGGAGGCTAGGGCATGGCTACATATTCAGGAAATATACCTTCATTCTGGGACACAAAAAACAGATAGAGAGAAAGAAGGCAGAGAAGAGAGAAGAGAGCAGAGAGTAGTCGAGTGAGGTGAAGAAAAAGAACATCAGAAAGGTGAAAGTAGAGTTAGCATTTGATCATCTGGGTGGTCATCAACCAGAAGTAGAAGGCGAGAGCCAATGTAGAAGGCTTGAGAGTGGCAGGAGACAAGTGCAACTCCCTCATTCGATCCTTGTTTGCTTATTCTATTCCTATCTGTTGCATTAGTTCTTTTTTATTTTACTGGAATCACTACTATGTTAGCTTAACTGAGTATTACTCTGTTAGTTTTTGATAATTCACTTTGGGTATTCATTTGGTTTATTGCTTTAATAATTCTCTTATATCGATCAAGATGGGAATGAAGTACATGAAGGTGATGAATCTTGTTTATTCCATGATGGGCTTATTGTCAAATATGCATGATTGAGTTACTGTTGTACTGTCTTATTATTTACTATAGATTTTGGGCTAAATGGTTGTAAAAGCAGGACCAAACTTTGCATCATTTTGGTATTAAACGAAGAATCGAGAGAAGAAGTTTAATATGGAAGAAGAAACTATAAACGCTTAGGTTAAGAATTAAAAATATATTAACTTAAGTGGTAATTATCAGTCGGGTTTTCATAATTAATTCGGATAATAACTTATCAAATACGAAAATTAGATTTAGTTTATTATTCAAGTTGATCTTAAAACCTAATTGTTAATTTTAGTAAGACAATTTTCTAATCATTTCCCCTTAATCATGCATACGAGGTTAAATTAGTGAAATTAATTCTTAGGAGTTTCCCTTATTAATTTATCAATCCGTTTTTGCTCCCATTTAAATTAGTTTACTTTTCAATATAATTTTGTGATTTTCTTAGAAACCTTTACTCAACAAATTGGGTTAGAATGTTTAGGATTGTATTTTTTATTTTTTTTTCAAGATTAATTTAAGTTAACCAATTTTACCTCTGTGGGGGACAACTCGGGTAATCATCTACAACTACTTTGTATACTTGCGAGTAAGATAGCCTAGACATTTTTAGAACTTATTTTGGCAAAACAATACAGGTGTTTTATTATATATACTTTCAAATGTTACAGGTTGGGATGATTCATTTATATAAATAATTTCTATGACTAATGAAGACTATTTTTGAAATTAATGAGATTTTGGTAATTAATGATGTTAGTTTGGAGAAATTTACCTAAATTATAGTTTAAGAATTTTGGAGTATCACATTAATACTCTTGCAAACCTGTTGAAAATTTAGGAAGGGTATTTGGCAGTGAGACAATCCCATTATTGGTTGAGATTGTTGAATCGGGGAAAGAAAAATGCTATGTCTGTACTGTTGTTAGTAGCCCCATGTTCTGTAATCTTGTGCTGTAAGAAGCTGCTGATGTTGCTTTGTTGCAATCGGGTGTACCTAGAGAAATGGAAACAGTATATGCAGCTAAACTCTTTTACTTTCGTCTTTTTAGTCTTGTTAAACATATACTGAAGTGGATATTGCTTGTGCCCTTTGCCAGCAAGGAAATGAAAAAGCATGGGCATATATTTTCCCATTTCATCTGGATCAACCTAATTATTCCATATCCTTTTACAGTATTCATACAATCATTGGTGGAACCACAACTTGTCTTGAGTGTTAGATACCAGTTCATGTCTTGAGTGTTAGATACCAGTTCACTCAGCTTATCTATGTCAATGGAACTTTTTTCGTTGTTCGAGGAAAGTAGCATTTTCATCAGTCGTGAATTTGAGTAACACAACCGCAAAGATTTCTGTTTTGGGTCAGTAACAGATGAACTTGTTTCAAAGCTGTTTATAGTAGTAACAGGCTTGCATGAAATATGACTAATCAAAATGCAAAGAATGCCACCAATTTCTCTACTTTCGTGGGGTCTACGTTATCCAGCCATTCAAAAGTAAGACACATGAAATATGACTAATCAAAATGCAAAGAATGCCACCAATTTCTCTACTTTCGTGGGGTCTACGATGAAAATAAGACATACATGATTTCAATAATAAACATCAAAGCATACCACTGCATACACCAAATTGACATCCAACTGGTATTCATTAATGGCAAGGAGGCAGGTCACATCGCATAAAAGTTCACATGTACATGTGAATACTGAATAGTAAGTACATGCTTGCCTGGACAAATACTGTAGAATCGCCTTTTGGAGTCACTTCCACTGTTGGTTTTTCAGGAATGAAAATTCCAATTGAACGAGTACTACTCTATCTTAAAAAGCAGGCAGGATTGGTCCACTCATGTCATAGAACGGGACCAAGCTCCATGTTAAATTCTCTTACTTTATGGGTACGATAATACTTCTAAGCAAAGCAAACCAGAAGCTTACTATTCCTAATGGATGGCCTCTCTCACCTTATTCTTCGTATTTTCTTTTCTCGATTTGTCTGCTTCTTACATCTCGCTCATCATTAATTTTGGGCTATGTATAGCTTTGGACTTAAGTGTTAGATGTGGGACTACCATGAACTTTTGTAGCTTTATTAATCCCTAAACTTGATCAAATTCTCCATTAAATATTTAATATTCAAAGTCTTAAATGTCAAGACTAGGGCCGACTTCCACTACAAGAAAATTACAAAATTACCGATGAAAAATTATCGACGGAATAAATATTGTAGTCAATTAGTGATGGAAAATCAATTTTTGTCGATAACATTGTCAGGAAAAAATTGCATTTTGCAACTAACAAAATATTCGTCGATAAAGATAAAGAGAAATTATCTCGGTAATATTTTCAACAAAATATAGTGACGGAATTGCAATATCTATCGGTAAATTAGGTGGGAATGCTTGGCGGGGTGTACCGACAAGACTACATTCCATTGGTGATTTACCCAAAAAATAACTATTCCGTCGGTAAAATTAAAATCTAAACGTTGTCAATAGCTTCGGTTTCAATGCTTTTAATAAAACAAAAACCTACCCACGAACCCCAGCTCCCCTCCTCGTCCATCCTCATTTTCTCCTCTCTCTTTTCTTCGTTTTCTCCTCTATCATCGTCACTGGTTCCCTGTCGCCATCATCGTCCGTGGTTCTCTATCATCCATCGTGCGTGCTTTGGTGTGTCCATCTTCTTCCATCGCGTGCCATCATCATCATCTTTGTTTAATCATCGATTGAGATAAGTAGTCCATCTTTGATTGTATGCGACCAAGGTTAAGGTTACCACAATTTGGGGCCGTTTACTTTCCAGGTGAAGCATCACATGCTGCAGCTACTACAAAATCAAGTGTTATACCTCCAACTACTATACATCCAGATGAGGTATCAGCTTCTGTGCCTGCTGCTACACCATGCAACAACCCTACTATACCATCCAGCAACCCTACACCATTCACCACTCCTATACTGACAGAGATATAAGGGGTAAATGTTGTGGATGAAGAAGACGACCTTCAGCCCGGAGCTAAGGGAGTAGATGAAAGAACGTACATCATAATAGTCAACAATCTATGAGTAAAAATACATGCATGATAACACCATAGGTTTATATTGAAGTTATAGGTTTTAATTTAAAAATGATCAAAAATTGCTTATGTTTAGATTGGTTCCATCTAGAATATGCTCAAGAAACATGACATCCAAGTTCAAGGAGAAGATTGATCTTGAAGGTTATATATAGAAGAATGTCTCTCAAGCAACAAAGGATTTTTATTATCAGAAGTTTGAAGTACAAATAATATATTCTTTTGTATTTTTATTTAATTAATTTTATATATCAATTTGGTAAATATTATAGGTTATAAGTACTTATAGTATGTTTTTCTTTTTTTTCATAAAGAATTTTTTTAGATTCCAAATTTGACGCGGTAATTTATAAAGTATGGGAGAGGCGAGCTCGTACACGTTATAGAGACTTTTTTAGTGCGCTACACAAGACTAGTGTACGACCTCCATATATATCTTAATAAATATGGAGTCTTTGGTAGCAGTATTGGACATCACCTGAGGCAATGTCCATTTCAAAGCGTAATTCTACCAACAGATGTGGAGGACCGAGAGGAGAGAATCTTTGTGTACATACTAGAGGATCCATTACCCATCAGGAGCATGCAGAGAAACTTGTAAGTATCTACACTTTACATTTATATTCTTATTTTTTTTACTTTGATGTATTTCAATTTAATTTGATGTGTGAATTTTGGAATGAAAATATACGTGTATTAAGGAGAATGATAATGTTTTAAATGTATGATGTCATATATGTTTGTGTTGTTGAGTTACTTTCTTTGTTCAACAGGGAGTAAATATTATAAAAATAGAGGAAACTCCACCAAATATTTTTAAAATTGTAGTTCACTTATAACATTTTATTCTGATGCAGGAAAAGTCTATGGGCAGAAAGCCTACACCCTATCAGCTCTTTTTGCACACCTATACTAAGAAGCATGATGATGTAACCTTTGTCAACACCTGATGTAGAGAACTTAATGCATGTGAATTTTATGCTTTAATATTAATTCTTAATAATTATCACTTATTAACATAAACATTGCCTCCTAATAAAATTAAATACAAGAAAGCATTCAACAACAATCTCAGTACTCTGAAATTTTTTATGAGAGTTAGGCATATCTTGATGCAATGGGTGGTAGGGACCGTCGTGGAAGGATCTTTAGTTTAGGTTCATTTGCGAACACATTCTATTCGCAATCCTCCATGTCTAGTACAACTGCATCTAATAGGCGGTCGACATCCAACAAGAGAGGCGTTTAGCTTGAGAGCATAGTACAAATGCTAGCAACTCAGTTGCAATGGTCGATAGACTACATAGCCCAGCTCCGTAATAAGGTGGATGAGTTGAAGGGGAAGGCAACATCTCATCACAACAGTCAGACCATCTGCCTTCGTCAATTGTATAGCTTAGTTTTGCTACTCTCAAGTCATTTTGCATGAATTACATATTTATTGTTGTTGATCACAATTTTTATTATCAATTAAGATAATTTTTACTTTCTATTATCATTCAACTTACTGTTTAGACAAATTAAATGTAGAAAAAATTCAATATATTATCACTAGATAACTGTAGAAATTAAATATCAATCATAAGATTACCAATTAAAATTAAATGTACAACTTAAATGTATGAAAATTAAAAGAAAAACAATATTGGTGCATTTATTGAAGGAATCATCATATCCGTCGGTAAATTTAGTATTAAATTTACAGACAGAAAAACTTACTATCTCTAAATTTTATCACGGAACTTCAACAACTAGACCATCACTAAATTTACTGATGCACATACAATATTCATCGTTAAATTTACCGATGGAACACAACTTATCGTCACTAAATGTTTTGACAGATTTTCAATACTTTGTTCTTACCGACAGAATAGAAATATTCCATTGGTAAAGTTATCGACGCACTTAAAAATAAATTATTGACTAAATATTTCTGTTACGTTGCTAAAGATTATCGATGATCGTTTCTTCGACCATTCATACAATACGTAATTTTCATCGGCAAATTCGTTTGCTAACGGAAAAACTTCACATTTCGTCGGTAATTCTCATCGCTAAACACCCATTTTCTTGTAGTGCTCTTCTATTCATATTTGACTTGACAAATTGAAATTCCTAACAACAGAAGAAAATGCTAATTTCCATATACTTAAATCCATTTGATCTTTTTATAAAATTTAGTAAAGCTTGGAGTCACTTCACTTGACCTATACTTACGGTTGCTATTATGGGAGAGGGGAGTGCAACTTACAAGACATTGGCCCCTACCGTCTGTGCAGAGCTTTCAATATCCATAGCCTAATACCTTTAATGCTTTTTTCTTGAAGAATTCGATTGTCTTTTATGTTTTCAATTTCTACTTCTTTATCTCGGAATAAATATTATTGATTGTCAAGTGTTTAGCTTTGAGGGATGGCTCCACTTAGTTAATCCTCCTCATACTATAGTGTATTATAATGTTTTTGTTATTGTTTCAAACCACATATGTTATGTAAGCTTGATAATAAACATCCCAATGTATTATATATATATTGTATCAACACATGACTTGACGATATTATAAATAAGGGCAAATTGTTAGATTCAAAACTTTGATTTCTTGTTCTATTTCTATATCAGCCACACAATTATAAGGCAATGATATGTTACAAGTATTTTAATGACCATACAGATGATATGTGGTGAAAAGTGTATTTTAAACCCTAACCTTTACACCAGAATCTAAGTCAAACCTAAACGTTTTAAGGCATTTGAATTAAACATTAATGTTTACAAAACATTTAAAACAGGCCCTATGAGGATGGAAAATCTAAAGAAGGATATCCTCCATCATTTAAATGCCACATCATATACAATGTGGCTTTTTTATAAAAAAATTTGCATATTAGTTAAAACCCACTTCGTGCTGACGTAACATTCTTATTTTTAAATAAAAGTAGGTCCTTTAACTATATATAAAACTCACCATTTTGTCTTCCAATTCCTCCTAATTCTTCTTCTCTTCAACTAGGTTCATCTCTTGCATTCTCTAGAAGAATCCCTAATTCTTCTTTTTCTCCTTGTGTTTGACCAAATTTTAGGTGTTTTCCTCTGCTTCAACAAACTATCTCTCAGTTTATTTCTCACTACAACATTGATAACACCATTCTTCACACCTTTTGGGTCTCTTAACCTATAACTCAACAAGTGCAAGTAATCCTCTAGTAAGTAACCTCCTGTGAAATCTGTTGTTAGAATCCTCTTCAACCTATATGTACCGATCTTTTCAGTTGAATATTTCAACTTATTTTTTGTACTTCCACTTTTATATTAAGGTCTCAAATCTTTCATAAAATGTAATGAAAATACAACACGTCTTTTATACAATTTCATTAATAACAAAACAAAGTAATTAAATAAAAACAAGTATTATCCTAAACCAACATATTTAGAAAAATATTTATTATTTGGTCCATGTATGTCCTATTTGATATGCATTTTTGGTACGCTCAAGTTTTCATTAAGGAGAAATATAAAAAAAATCAACACATTTGGTAATGTATAAAACAACCACTTGTGCATGTATTCTCTCCCCTAGTTATTATACAAAAAAGTACTTGTTAGGATAATTTACCATCCCTCCTTAATGAGCTCATTACTTCCCCATAAGGGCTTACCACTTTTAGTTAGAAGGTTAACAAATCTATTGAGTGAAATGAATAATATAAGTTAAATTGTTTATTAATAAAAATTCCTTTTTAATTATTTTTCCTAGTTTCTGGAATTCAAACCTAACAATCATTGTGATTTATCACATAATAGTTATATTCCTATCATAAATGTTGCCTCACCTATATCTTTCATTTTAAAATGACTAGAGAGAAATTTCTTAATCTCACTTAATAGAACAAGATGATTAGTTACAAGTAAGATATCATCAATATACAAAACCAGAAAAATAAACTTGCTCTTATTGAATTTTAGAGATATACACTGATTAATGGCATTTTCTTTAAATCTAAAGGAAATAATAATATCATTGAACGTCAGATACCATTGGCAAGAAGCTTGTTTAAGTTTGTATATTGACTTATTCAGTTTACACACTATGTGGCTAGTCCATATAGATCTTCCTCTAAATCATAATTCAAAAAGGTAGTTTTCACATTCATTTAGTGTAACTCCATATTATTCTAATTGAATCCTTCTTAAAGAATGGTGAGAAAGTCTCCTTATAATTAATTTCATCTTTTTGAGTAAATCCTTTAGCATCTAGTATGGCCTTATAATGTTTTACGTTACTAAAATAATAATCTTTGGTATTAAAGACCCAATTACAACCAATTCTCTTATAGCCTTCTAAAAATTGCATAAGGTCCCATACATCATTCTATTCCATAGATTGGAACTCATCTTTCATGACATCTAACCATTTATCATAATGTTCACTATTTATGGCAGGTCACTATGTTGTTCTCAATTCCTAAGTCATTTTATGACTCATGTAGATATACCACATTTTCATGAAAAAATGGTTAGTCTTTTTTCTCTTTGAGACCTTCTTAATGCTATTTGTTTTGGTTCTTTTACTACAAGTTCATTCACTTTATGTTCAATTTTATTATGAAGAGTGGCTTTACTAATTTTTATTATTTATGATGAGTAAATAGTTTAACTTTAGTAGGTTTACAAGCCATAGGGACTTGCACAGCTTTAGGAATTTGCTTTCCCATTTTTTGAATATCTACTATATATGGTGTTTCACTCCTACTAATGTTACCCCCAGAATTTTTTTTATGATTATTCAAAATGATTAATGAAAAATAAAGTATTAATGAACAAGATTAAGCATGATTAGTGAAATTAAAGCATGAATGAATTAACCTAAGTATGATAGCATTAAATG
>JANIPN010000004.1:29631765-29641979 GCA_027478595.1 Erythroxylum anguifugum
AATCCTAAGTGGGAGCTTAGGTAGAGGACGTAGGTCTTAGCACCGAACCTCTATAAAAACAGTGTTTGCTCTTCTTCTCTACTTTCTATATTTGATTTTGTTTAAATTGGTTTTTGTGTGAATTGAGTTCTGATTATTACTGTAGAATTATTCAAAAAGATTGCAAGATCTATTCAACCCCCCTTCTAGATCGTTTACAAAATGGAAATAGGCCACCATTTGGTGACGGATTTTTGAATCATCTCCAAATGGTATATTTGTTCTAACTTAATTGAAAATGACATCGTTTAGCTTAACAACAAAAGATGTAATTTTATACTAGGTTATTAACAACAAAACAAATTTATCTTCATTTTCGTGTCAGCCATCGTATTTTCTCTTAGTTTACCATCGAAGAAGTGTCGTGTCCTCTGTTGTGCTCGTCTCTTGTCTTGTGTTCATCACCGTTGAAGAAACGTCGTGTCCTGTATTGGTACGTATTATTCTTCTTTTTGTTTACAAGAACCCTCCTTATTGTGATCTATTTTATGCTACGTTTTGGAGTTTAATTATGTGGGTTTTATGTTTCGCAAATGGTCTATGGGTTATTCTTTGTGTTTATATTTGGAAGATGATGAATTATGTTTATGTCTTAAATGTGTATGAGTTAATGTTTTTTCCCACCTTCCATTCTTGTTTGACGAAACCCTTGTAACTATTTGATGAAAGGTCTGTTAGAGAACCAAGACTACTTCTGCAACAGATGTTTATGTATATATTTACCATATGATAGCATTTATATCAAATCTGTACCACTTATAGTATACATATGTATCAATCATATGGACTTTATTTTAACATGTCATTAGGCTATCATTAGACATAACAATTAAAAGTAAAATGATCAAAACTAGATATGGATATTAGCAAGACATGAAAACATATACAGGTAACAAACGTATAAGTTGGAACCATGATATTCAACTCACTTGGGAATGGTTAATTGCTTCATATGAATCAATAACAACATCATTTTTCACTTATTTTCATTTGTAAATATAAGTATCAATCAATAACAACAACTGGTAGGGGCAAAAACAAAAGCGTAAGTATAAGTATCAATTTACCAAGTCTCGTCAATATCTAGCAAAATAGTCCAAACTATCCTTAGGAGACATTTCATCGAATGATTCATAGGCTTCATAAATTCATCCCTAACTAATAACAAAACCACTGTATTTTTACATTATTCACAAACATATGATCAATTATATTTTCAATAAGAGAATTTGTTCAAATCTACCGTAGGAATTAAGCTATGATGTTTATGATCATAATAAATAACAAGTTGTTGGTGAGAAAGTTGTTTTTAGCGTCACTAAAAAGGAATGACCTATCCTTTTTGTTTTTAGGATTTGTATGGTAAAGTTACATTCAATTTTGGACCAGTCTATTCATCCCCTAAGAATTTATGGGGTTTGATTACCAAAAGAATTTAATTAAACATATTAAATTTTATGTTAAATTGACTTTTCATAATAAAACTGTTAACATTAATTCATCATGGAATGTCGACGTGGCAACTAGTTTCTAATGATGGAAATGAGCTCCGCTAGGAGGAATGTGAAAATTTTATCCCTAATGAAGAATAAATTAATGTAAAACAAATCTCCTCATCAAACATTAATCATCGCTTGCCTTTTATGATTGATCTTCTTCTTCAAGGTTTTTAGTATCATCTGAAATATCTCTCTTTTTCTATTATCTATATCTCATTTTCTGTTAGTAAGTTATTATATGAACATTTGATTATATATACTATATTTTGTGTAAAGCTTCCTCGAATCTTCAAGAGAACATAAATAGAAATGGAGGCGGTGGCGATGTCCATATGGTTCGTACAGGATTAGAGAAATCGGTTGTTTTGGAACAATCATCGATTGCAAAAACTATGTTTGTTCCTTGTGACGAGGATGGAGTCATTCAATCAGGTATGCATGTGTTTAAATTTGAGTTCCTTATACCATTTGATTTAGTTTTAATTGGTCATTAGGTGAAATGCATGGTACATGCGGTTTATTTAATACAGTGATCCATACTACATTTGAGAAATCGTTCACTGTATTTATTGCAAATTTAGTTAAAGCAAAGAAGTTATTGGAAGAAGGTGTCATTATTTCAATAACTGAGAAAAGATTTTTGATTGTTTCAATTGATGGCTTTGAACGTGTGAGGAGTCTTCATGGGAATCTAGACATTGAGAACTCCTTTACCTTTTCTACCGAGTTTAATATCACTTAGAAAAGGAAAAAATAATTATTTCTTTTCCTTTTAAATGGAATATTAGGTGTGAAACTTTATTTATAATTTTTCAGTAAGAATTGTTAAACTTCTAATTAGCATATATCACTATATTATATTATTACTTACCATATTTCAATATTTATATGTATTATTATTTTATTGTTAATAAATATTAATGACTAAGAATAGTAGTCAATCTAAATTTATGATATTTTTAGACGCTCCATTTTATTTTCATGAAATTTTTGTATAAATGAAGGAGTAGTATTATGTATAATAGGCACCATTAAAGAATTATTTGTATATAAATCCATAGATTTAAACAAATTTATAGAGTTTTTTTTGTTTGGTAAGAAAATTTATAGAGTTTGAATGCATTAGCTAATTACAAAAATTATAAAGAAGGCAAATGAAAAAATATGAAAAATCATATAAATGTCAATTTTAATTAACCTTGGGATTATTAAGCATACTTATCATTAAACATTATCGTTTTAACATTATTAATTTTAAAAATACTGTCATATACAAAAATTCCTTAAGAAATTAATACATAAGATATAAAATGTTTAATATAAACTTTTGGCAACTATTTACATATTTGTCGGGCTAAAAGTCCAACATTTAGCGACAATTATAGTGATCATTGTCTAAGGCTTGAACATTAACAACAAAGTTTCCAAAACATCACAAAATTCCTCTCCTTTCTCGACAAATTATATTTAACATTGCGAAATATATTCATTTAGCGACTATATGACAAAAGGTAGCAAAAAATTGGACTTTTGTCGACGATTTTGAAAATCATTATCAAAGACTTACTTTTAGCGAAGTTTTAAAATCCTCACAAGAAAAAAAGGTGGCTAAATGTTAGTTTTGTTGCAGTGTTTTCAAGCTGAGATATCTCAGCATTTAAAGACAGAAGCTTAAAAGCATGCCAAGTTTGAAACTTTCATGTATTTTAATGTCAATATCTTATTGTATAACCATATATTTGCAAAATAATTGAGAACCAAACATGGAATTGAGAAGCCAGTAATCTTGATATTAATGCAGCTAAAGATTACAACTACAACAATTTTCTCTACTTGTACACAGGCCAAATAACATTTACAAAAAGGTTAATAAACCCCAATCATAGGCTAGCATATATATATATATACACACACATATATAATGTGTATATAATTCCTAAAAGTGTTGTTTGTCCAAGTCCTTGAGTTGTCCCTCAAATCCATATACCACAAAAGTACATTACAAATCAACAAATCGGTATTCATTATCGCAAGTTTCTGAAAACATAAAACCTTCTTAGAGGAAAGCCATGCTATTATCAATCTCAAATCTCATGTCGGAAACACCACCATCTCCCAAGCTATTTTCTTCCAAGTTCATGTCGTCCCACAAGAACTCGTAATCTCCATCGCCCCCTTTGGAGCTGACTCCGGGTGTGGAGTTAGCGACGTTCCTTTCCTGATGGGAAAGCTGAAGCAGGTTTAGGAAAGAGCACTGGTGATGAGTCGTGGTCGACGATATTTGCTGGTATGTCCCCCCGCTTAGATTTTCTTCGGTACAATTAGGAGACGTTGCCAAGTTCAGAGGAGCAACAACTGTCGTCGACGTCTCGAACGTGAACTCTGGGCTGAACTTGATCACGCTGTCTTCTGCCTTGCTTTTGTGGAAAACTCTACATAGCACCCAGTCCTCCTGTGATGTCGTGATTTAAATGCTTTGTTTAATTAGCGCCACAGCACCACATTTTGTATAAAGAAGATATACCACCTCACTATATTTAGATTAGATGCAAACCAAATCGACGTTCGTACGTATATGGTAAAATAAATAAATAATCTAGTGCCTGTTTTCACTACCAAAAATTTTTGTAATCTTAAAAAATTAATTCGAAGAATATTATAGTCTCATTTAAAATTAAGATTAAAATAAAGTATAATATAAACATTTAGAACAAGAAAATTTTTATGAACATGTTAATGTTTTGTGAATGTAATAAGAATTTTATTAAATTAAAAACATGAATTTGACATCTTATCTAAATAGAAAAATATACAATATTTAAACATAGAAATACGATTTAAGAATGATTCAATATTATTATTTGGTCTGCGTTCCTATCTCCAAACTATCCCTAGTATTTGTCCTACATGCTCTGAAATTCTCACTATAAGACTGGGAGACAAAAGTCGAGTAACTTCCCTGCCAGCAATGTCCTTACTGGTTTCTTCTCTCTATTTGTCTCTCAAGTTTCACCACCACATTCACCCTTAACTAAATGTGACAGCCACCCATTACAGTTAAAGTGGACAGGGAACTTTCTCTTAAGACAGTACGGTGTTTACAAATTTTATCAATGTCTAGCCACCTAGCTAACGTACGTATGGCCAACTTCTGTCTCTCTCTCTTTCTCTCTCTTACACCATGTCCATGTGTGCAGAAGGTGATTGGTTTTTCATTTCTGTGGTGCATGTTGGTTTAAGTTTCAGTTCTAGACTGTGACTTGAGATACAGAAAGGAGAAAATTAAATCAGATAAAGGTTGACGAGGATGATTCTAGTACCACTAACTCCAGTGAGCACAGAAACTGATAGAACGACTGAGAATATTTATAGCAGTTGACTGTAAAAGCTATTTATTAGGTTAATCGGAACACACCTTAGGAGGCATATGCGGGGCCTCTAGCCGAAACTCATGCATGATCCAACCAGTTTTGATACCATTAGGAGCTCTATTCCTATAGAAGACCAGAGTCTTTCTCATCCCAACAATCTCACGAGTAGTGGGATCAAGCACTGTACGATCTTTCCCAGTTGCTTTCCAGTACCCGGATGTCGTGGCTCGATTGGTTCTGAACCCAGTAGCGTACTTTCGGTCCCTGAAGCTGAAGAAGTACCACTCGTTGGCGTTGAGCCTAGCCACCTCTGAAATTTTCCAAATATAAGTGGGTCAGTTTTGCAAACAGCTCGATCAAATAAAGCTTTCATGAACATGGCTCTCTGTTCGCTGTCAACGGAGAGAGTTCCAATGTAGTGATTATGAAACCGCACAATCTAATTTGAAAAAACATAGTATGTGGAAGATAATTTGATCTGCAAACATGTTAGGATATTTGTCTTTTGTACTAATTTCAATAATTTCCGAATATGTGCCCAAAATTTAAACCCGTTATTTGTGATTAACGAGAATTAGGTTCTGTTGTTCGATCATTGCCATCTTAAAGAGGAATGTCCGAGAAACCTAGGCGTAACGATTAGTTTATACTTGCAATCTTTAGATACAAGGAAAATTATATGAAGATGATTCAGAACGAGTACTTTAGGATCATGTTTCTTTATGAAATTATATTTTATTTCTGATTTTTCTTTGTATGATGGTGCAAACTATGTTATTGACGTAATGGCTCTTGAAAAGTGAAAAGAACTCTCTCCCTTTTCTTTGATATATATGGATTTCCTTTGCACATCTAACAAATACATGGCATTAGTTTCAATGGCTAGCAAGGATGTACTGGCCCATGGTTGACTCGTTTCTGTAAGAGGAGCAGAAGGAACATGGGTAATATTGTAATAAAGTGAATTGGAGCGAAAAAGAAGAAAAAAAAAAAGAAGGAAAAATTAGTCGTAGCATAAGATATACGCGTTTATCAATCATAGTCAAAGTGACCCACCAAAAGTTTCTCTTTAAAGCATAGTTACCTATGTTTTGGAAAATCTTGTCGCTACAAACCCTTCTTGCTAATGTCCTTGTCCTTTTTCTTTTCACTTTGATATATATTTCATACAAAATTGAATCCTGATCCTTTCCATCAACTCAATCAACCCTAATGTGTAAAGCATTTATAATTATTCATGTGAACGTTTAGAGTAATCATTCATGTGAACGTTTTGAATAATTCACAAAGACTTGCATCTTATTACCAAAAGAAAACATGTCCATACATATTGAACATAAATTCTCTAGTTATTGGATATCTAATAGATAGTTTGTATGCATGTTCGTGGGTTGAATTTAATGCATAAAGTAAACCAGCGGTCGGTGCATAACTTTATCCCACTGGCGCCCATGATAAATTGTCAGAGAACAAATAGGGGCTGCCGTTCATAAGTAGAGATAAGAAAGAAGAAGAAATTACAGGCATCAAACTTCACCACAAAGGAGGTAGCACATCATCTCCTGGTATATTAGCACATAGATAAAGAGAATATTGAAATGGGACCAGTTTAGCTATAGCTAGCTAGCTATCTATCCAGCTAATTAGCAGATGTGCAAATACGTGTTTAATTTTCTTTACAGTTTTTGCAAGTATATTCTATTTGGAGGAAAAGTAACCTGTTTCTCTTAAGGCGAATAGTGCACATCTGTATATGGTATATAGTAAAAGAGTAAAACGAATTGAAACTTGCCATGAAAGTAAAATCTTTCTAGGGGATAATACTCAGAAATGCGTGTGAACTTAATCTTGCTATAGTAGCCATGAGAAATCGTTCTATCTTTAAATTGCTTACTGGAAGCAACTCCAGTCGTCCTCATTGATGACCGTTCATGAGGTATGAAAATATAGGCCAATTACTAGGAAAAAACATGTGGAGAAGAAAGAACCAACGAGCTGAAAAGCTCGATTGTTGTTGACCCCTCTTCTCAGTTAAATAAAACTGACCTCATTTTAGTATTCTACCTTATGAAGGAAAAAGTGAAGTGTATTAACTGTGAAGAATATGGTCTTGTTATCCAAGACAATGAGAGAGGAGAAGAAACGATTTTGTCTTGTTATGTATATGGTAATCCACGTTAAAAGAAGAAAGCAGAAGCTAGAAGACGAGAAAAGCAAACGAAACAAAAAATAATATTAGAGAGACCTGCAAACAATAGGTTGGCGGCCGCATAACTAATATTAAAACTTCAAATAATTGGTGATACTCCAGGAATCAGTCTCGTACATCTCGAAGCACAAATCATAAGTGTTTAATGCTTGTGTCTGGTTGTCGTCAAATATGCTAAAAGCACCGGAAGAAAGCATACATAGAGAAACGTATAGCTAACTAGATGATGATATTCATGCTGCAAAGAAACAAGAAACGATGGATATTGGATGGTACACTTACCAGGAAGCTGCCATGGTTCACAAGTATGTAAGTCGATTTCGACTAAAGTGCCCTTGAGAACTTGGTCATTTGTGATCTTCTTGTAGAGATAATGGCAAACAAGCTCCTCATCACTAGGATAAAACCTGAAACCAGGAGGCAGTGTGGCTCCAATGTCTCTAAGCCCCATTTTGGTATTCTTTTGAAAGGCAAGAAAAGAAAGGTGGGCTTGGGTATGGAAAGTATGAGCAAAGTTGACTATTAAGACAGGAAAGGAAATGAATTGTGTTTGTTGCTACAGTACGACAGAGAATGGAATTTATTTGATAGAAGGGTTTTGGATATGAAATATGCGAGTCTGGGAAGACAGAGGTTGGTGTTTTACATATAAGTAGTTAGAATTTCTTATAATATATATTCTAGTGATTATATATGGTCCCATGTTATTGTGTACCTTGTTAGTTATGGTATGAAGTTTCAAAGAAAAACCAAAGTTACAAGAAATCTATCTCGGCTCGGGGAAGGGTTGTGAAAATTTAAAGCAATTGATGAAAGATGTATGGACAAAATCCAAAAAGTTTTATTAGGGAAACCTTCCAAAACAGCCCTTTTATGTTTATTAAATGAAGGGCCTTGTTTTTTTTTTATTTTACAGTACTTGAACAGCTTCTTTTAAGAATCTATTTCTAACAAATGGGGCCTGTTATGAAGATGACGGTAATTCCAAGAACATTCACCTGCTGTTTAAAAAAATAGATTAGTTAAGATAATTTAGATTAAGAGATTAAATTTGGGATTTCATCACTAAATAAGATAGTATACTTTCCAATTTAAATACAAATTTCGTTTGTGACTCCCTGAGCCTAACCCTAACATGCAAGTGTCCAGACCAGACATTAATCCGTCTTTGCTAAGAAGAGCTTCAAAGACACCGTTACAATCTCCTTATCGAGTGTTCCCTTTTCTTTCTGTCTAAGATCTCTTTGCGTCACTATGTTATATCAAAAGTTAAATCATGGAGAATCTCAAGGGTCTTCAAGTGCAACGCAAGGCCTTCTGATTTATTTGATAATAACAATAAATATGTCTATTTAAAAAAATACATCCATTTAGATGTAAAGGGTATACGTGAGAATGATTTGTGGAGTTAATGATAATAATTAAAGCTAAAAAGTACGTATAAACTATAATGATTTAGTGAGGGGCATGGCATGGGCCATTGAATCCAAGGTCTTGTTTGATTAAGCTTAATTATTACATGTACAATTTTCATCTACATGTACAAGTAATCGGTGGGAGCTAGCATGAGCATGATGATGCGTGGGACCATCCCTTCCATGGTATGCCTCAGAACAAAACGTCCCAAGCACGTGAACCACTTGATTGATCTAAGACTCCAAACGTGGACAGCTCAAGAAAAAATATATAAAGAAAAAGAAAATAGCTGGAAAATTTGAATATTTGGTAATCATGAACTTGTTAAGAGTCCCATTCCCATCTGTTCGATTTTTGATCACACAGAAGAAGGATTTTGGCTGTATGCAGGGGTGGGGCTGGTTGATTGTCTTCGGTCTGGGACCCACTAATCCACGCACACACACAACCTATCTAATTAATTAGGTGATTTATTGTTTTCCTGGATGAATAATAAGGCTGAGAAAATCTGCAATAATAATGGAAATATGGACAAAATAATCTTTGTCACAACGTGTATTATGTCATCGTAATTATGAGGGTAGTATCTAGACTGGGACTGGGGGTCACAACATGCCATTTGAAATAATTGGCCTATTTTGCTACCATTTGACTGTGACAGAAAAGAAAGTATCAGACCTCATTAATACATTCCTGTCAACAAAATGTCAAGAATGCCCTATCCAATACCAAGTAGCTAGGTTAACTTGTACAACATGCCAAAACAAAGCATATCCGACTAGCTGATGGGTCATTTTCGCCATTACAGGGCGGAGGCACGAAAGAACAAGAAGGAAGCGACAGTTATTAATCTTTTGTTGATATGATCCTGTCGGAATAAACTGAGAGTTAATTAATGCGTGATTGTAAGGCTGCCCATAATGAGCAATTAACATGGAAGTGATCAACAAAAAGAAAAGTTGAATACATCCTGAGATCGTTTCGTTTGTGAACGAAATAAGTAAATCGGGAAGGAACAAAGGGCCGAGAGGGAAATGGTATGAAACTCAGGGACTTTGTCAAATGACTAGGATCTTACTACGCAAAATTGACATGATGTTAATAACCTTT
Organism: Erythroxylum anguifugum; assembly: GCA_027478595.1. NCBI lineage: Eukaryota > Viridiplantae > Streptophyta > Magnoliopsida > Malpighiales > Erythroxylaceae > Erythroxylum > Erythroxylum anguifugum. The sequence goes on from JANIPN010000004.1 coordinate 29,641,410, forward strand.
TAAAATCCTAAATTAACGGGAGTCGATCCCGGCGTAAGACACGTGAGACCACAAACCGAACTACACGTCAGAGGAATGGTGACGTTGAGATAATTCTTAAATTATAAGATTACTATCCAAAGCAAGGGAAAGATACAAATGATTGTGAGTTGTAGGCTTAGGTTTAGCGTTTTCTTTCTATAAAAAAGGTAGGAATTCTTCTTTTAGGTATGGAGATGATGATGTTATACAAAGAGTGACGGCTTGATATTCCTCTATGTGGAGACCAATAATTTCAAGTTTCAACCCTCCCCTCCTCTGCTTGCCACACCCCCTCCTTTCATCTTGTTTACTTCCATAAGCTATGGGTCTGGGATTGATTGGATACATTATTAACATTTACGTTCTTTTCTTCTTTATTGTCATTTCAAACCTAAAGTTACAAAAATTATGGTGATTTTTCTTTTTTTATATGTAAACTGATATCTGAAAGTTAAAAGAAACTTATATTCCCTCCGATTCATAATAAATGTTGTTTTAGAAAAATGCACGCTTATTAAGAAAGCTAATGAAATTATAGATATACCCTTA
>JANIPN010000004.1:29642079-29659380 GCA_027478595.1 Erythroxylum anguifugum
GCACGCTTATTAAGAAAGCTAATGAAATTATAGATATACCCTTATTAATACTCCCTTGAATTGTCTTGAAATTGTGATATTTGTAATTAAGATGAGAGAAAAATTGCATATTAAATTGTCTTAAAATATTAAGATGGGAGAGAAATTAAAAGTTAATTTTGGAAGTAAAATTATAAACATACATACAAAGTCAAGAATGACACTTCTTTTGAATAATTAAAATGTATCTAAAACAACACTTATTATAAATAAAAAGAAGTATTGTATTTTACAAATTAAGCGACTACAAATGATATTGGAATCATCATTGAATAAAGAGTAAACCCTCGAGAGCAAAGTTGTGTTCTTTTTCCATCTCTCCAATCACAACTCGACGATCCAATACTGGGATGTGCGTACCCTATCAGATGTAGACAATTCAGGATGTAATAAGGCCTAAGTATCACGTGGCGTTCTCTGGTGCTATCCTTGGAGAGTTGTCATTAAAGTCTCGTGTTGTCCAAATCATTTCTATATGTCCCACCATTGATTGGATTGGATGATGTTTATAATCGTTTCCATGATTATCCTAAGGTTTGCATAGTCATTTGCTTTTGAGAGCAATGTGTAGTCAAATTTATTAATAATTGCTTTTCATCTCTTCTTCAGTAAAAAGTTGAGACGTTCTTAGGTGCAACCTTTATCTATGTTCGTCTTCTTTAAGCGACATTAGTAGAATAAGAAATCCTCCCTGCCCTTACTTTTGTCTAACTTGTCTCTTGCAGTGATCATAAGAAGTAGAGTCGTCGACATATGTTTGGTGTTTCCATATCTTGTTTGCATAATTATCACTGCAAGTATATAACTAAAAGCTATAATCCTTTTATGTCAAGAAAGCCAGATATGGAAACAACGAGTCCACACACACCCATGAGAGACCTAAATTTACTAACCGAATAAAGATAAATCATAAAAAGTAAAGAAGAGGAAGATAAGAGAGGAAATGATGGAAACCGCCTCCGGAAGATGCAGCATGAGAAACAGTAATCATCAGAGCAACATGAAATTCTGTGGAGTGAAGCTTTTTCAAGCTACTTTTGACCTTCTCTTGGCATTTAGGATTACATAAAATAACAACTCTTTTCAAGAAAAAGTGATTATTCTCATTTCACTTTATTGAAAATTTGATATTTGATGGGATAGTATATGCCTCATTACATTATAAAAAAAGGTGCTCCGATCATCTTTTTTTTTCCCCTCTCTTCACATGAACGTCTAAGAAAAGTGAACCGTGAAGCCCTGATCATGCAGCTATAACCTCCAAGAATAAGGCTCTATCTGTAAAGCTTGTGATTAAATGGCTAACCTTTTTACAGTTTAACGGAGGGCTAGGTTGAGCTTCAACGCACGTAATCGTTGTTGCATAGTTACCTAGCTCCAGCTGCTAAGTATTTTGTTGTCTAATTATGAAAGAAGTTTGTGTTGGAGTGTCCCATATTGCCCAGACATGAAAATATTAAAGGGTTTATAAGTTGTAAGGGTCAACTATTCAAACAACTAGTTCTAATTATTTGGACAATGATTGACCCAAACCCAATTCTTATTAGTGGACTCTACACTCTGCCCATATTAAAAATTCAATATAGTATTAGAGCAAGTTTGGTTCGGATTATTTATTTTCCGATTGTCCGTTTGGATGTTCAGTCCCAACGGTTTGGTCTAATTACCACTGCGTATATTTCAAGTGACAACTGGATGTCCAGCCCCAGCTGTACTTGAGGGAGAGTGTTAGAATGTCCTATATTTTGCGTAGACATGAAAATGTTAAGGGTTTATAAGTAATAAAGGTCAACAATCCAAATAACTAGTTCTAGTTATTTGAATAATAGTTAACCTAAACCTAATTCTTGTTAATGAACTCTACACTCTGTCCATATTAAAAATTCAATAGTTTAGTTACAATTTAGTCGGAACTCTTTTAGCTGGAAAGGATTAATTCACTGAGTTGGTGGTTTTTTACGAGGTTTACTTGGGCGAGGGACCAAGAAGGCGAGGTTCATAATTGTGTAATCATCTATAATCAACCCTACACCGCAACCCCACGATTACATGAACAGTTAATACTTTCGTTTTAAAACTCTTTCTTGTTGCGAACGAAACCTTCATGTTAGAATCTTAAAGCATACATTAACTCTAGTCAATAATTTAAGCCTCCAGTTAATACAAATGAAATCACCTGTTCTATAATTGTTGTGTCAGTGTTGTTCTATTGCATCTGGTCCCTATATTTATATGGGACTCACAAAAATATATGGACCAGATGCAATAGAACAACATTAGCACAGCAATTATAGAACAGGTGATTTCATTTGCATTAACTGGAGGCTTAAATTATTGACTAGAGTTTCAATTTCGATTACTAGAATATAGGAAATCGTCACTTGATCCACCGATCACCTAGATGCAAATCAAGGTTATATTTTAATTAAAAAAATTCGAACCGTTGTATAGGTAACTTCCTGAGGTGCGATTGTATCTTAATCTTTAATACCAACTCCAGATATCTCCTTTATTTTTAACAATGTAGGCAACTAGGGTACAAGTTCTTGTGTTAATTATCAGAAGTTTTTGCGAAGAACTAATAGGAGAGTATTGTTAACTTATCGAGCACACCTAAATCTCTCTTTTAGGTTCAGACTGTTAGAAGAATAAGTAGACGTCCTTCTTTATGAAAAAGGCTAGCTAATATAAGATTCGCCTAATTTAATGGTACATGTAGGCTATATAACCATCATATAGAATTTTGCATATTATCCTTCAAAAGAAGAGAAAAGTTGATTCGGGAGCGCCCTCAAAGGATGCATGATTTGTCAGACACACTTCAACATTTAAAATACTTTATGTCTCTATCATATTATAACTTTATATTCTAAATGTAACCACATCAAAGATTCGATCGGCTGATAACTTGAAAACGCAGGAGATTGTTAACTACAAGTATAAGCATCCTTGATCATGCAGGCCTCCAAGCGTTATTCAAAGAAAAACAACAATTTACTTCTTTGTATCCAAAAAGAAACATCTTATCAGCCGTAGGATGTTAAAAGCCTTATCTGTCACTATAATCAGAATTCTAAGGAATTATTTTCTCTTTTTTTTTTTCCTGAACGTCTTACTCAGAGGCCCAGATCTGATCAGACAGAAGGATGATTCCACCAAAAGTTCTGATTGCTTCTCCTTATCAATTAAAGAAATTAAGTACAGTCTAAAACTAGTTCAGTGTGCATGTATATAAATCCGCCAGGGAGAATAAGGAGACAGAAATGATATTTAGTTATTATATCAGACATGCAGGGGACGATGTGCGGGATTGGGGGGGTGCTTGTGGCGACAGCTGGCTATCTGTATGCATTAGTTTTGGGCTATATTTAATAAAAGAAGGCATAGCTTTCTAAGTGCAGATCTAGGAAGCGTGTTGTGTTGGAGGGTGATGAGGTTTTCATTGAGTTATTATTAGTATCCCATTCCAGTCCACTCTGTGCCAAACTTGTGTTTTGTTGATTTGCGCCGCAAACATTAGAGAGCCCACAAGCAAAGACACAATCGCACAAACAAAGGAAAAGAGAAGGAAAAGATTGAGAAAGATGGATAGTATGTTGTTAACGAAGTGATCTATGCATGCATATCACATGAAGGATTTAACAAAAATTATTTTTTCCGTAGACCCACATCAAGCATTAGAGCACAGCTTGCTAGGTGTATTTATGTACATGTATAGGTTTATTTACGTGGCTCCATCCATCCGTCATTATTAGTTGCAATTGGGAGTCTAGATTTGGAGCTAGCCCTTTTAGTTTTGGCTTCCATATAACTAGAGACACTGTAGATGTTGTGATCTTGAAAGCTCTCTTTCAACTGCATACACATACATACATTCGATCTATCTCGAGTTGTTTTTTCTTTCCTATTTACGCTCGATTTCACCGATGTTTCACCTTCAATAATGGAGAGGGGCACACCAATGTATATCTGTAGCTATCAGTATGATCGTACTACAGTAGGGGATATCTTTTAAGTTAAAAGGAAAGTTTTTTGATTGGAAATTCATTTCTCACACGTCAACTTTCGATTTTACTTGTTATGCACATCTACGACTAGTCCCAGTTTTACACTACATGTTAGCTGAATTGTGCATTGTAACATTATTCTCTTGATCTTAAAGGAAAAATTAAAGCCCGCTATTTCCTAAACTTCATATTTTTTAACATTTTACATCTGAAGAGAAAGAAGTTGAGGTGTCACATTATGATTTGGTGGCTAATAAGACTTGTATATATGTAAATGGTGGCAAAGGGTAGGCTACTTGTCAATCCTCGAGATTTTTGGTGACTGGCTTATCGGCTATCAGCATAATTAATTGAGAAGTGGAGTTCGGCTTAATGCGGACCTACAAACCCCGAGGGCTTGTGATTGGATTCCTGAATTGACTTTTGAGGGACCCAAATGCTCCAATCCAAAGCCAAATAATTAAGTAGGAACTTTTTGGTGTGAGGGTGGCATTAGGACCACTGCCTTTCAAGTTTCAATAGCCTCCTCTCTCTTTGGGGAGGAAACTCCAGTATATTCTGGACCTTACATAATGATCGAATCCATTTTTTATGCGTACCTACATGTACACAAAGTAACAATTTTTAGTCAATATGATGGGTTCCCACGTCTTAAACTGGTAGCGGCTACTCAGTTTCTTTTTTGTTTTGAATATGAGGAAACTTTGTAGACGGATCAAGCGGGCACATATTTTCAATGATTCAATTGATACACCACCTTACAGGCAGGTTAAACGGACGCACCTCATTATCGATGGCCCAACTAATTCCCCGAGCTTTACATGAGGGGCTAATCAATTTATTAACAAAATGTTGTAAACAAAATATGATATGTATAAGATCATTCAGCCAAGTAAAATTTACTCAAGCTAATTTACTCAAACTAGCAAAGTTGGCAAATTAAAATCAGATCTGAGTATGGTCAAGTAGGAACTAATTGGTAATAAAAGGGTCGTAACTAATAAAAAGCAATTTGAGATTGCAAAATAGAAATATTAATACGATAGCCAGTCTGATCTCATAACACTGATTCTAGAGTGTATGACAACAATTAGTTTTCCTACATCACAGTAATTCTACTCTGTTGGGTCGAATTAAGCTAGCGACACAACCATAGATGATTCTTTATTCCAAAACCTAACTCTCAGATGCCACCATCCACACTCCTCGTCATATTTGGAAAGTTAGACGATCGAGTCATCCTCAACACCAAACAACTTTCTCATCAGGACAAAACGACCTAGTTTTATGTACAAATTGCATACTATTGCAACTGTAAGCATGGTATTGCACGTCTATATATCATCCCAACTTGTTGTATGATGTCACTTCCTGCTTAAATATAATAGAGCAAGCATGTAAGGTACATTTGGGATCCAGAAACATGATAGCCTTTCTAAATGCAAACAAATGACCAACGGAGACTAGTTTGCTTAAAATGAGAATGGATGCCAATTAAAGAAGGCTGCCTAGCTCTTTCTATTCTAGCTCGTAACTCTTATCGACTTTTGTATTCTAGCTCGTAACTCTTATCGAAGAAACTTGCCAACAAGCAAGAATTTAAGATCACGGAATGGAAACGTACAACGTTGCTAACGTACCCCTATATTTTAAACACAATCCTTGACATACAAGAAAAATGAATATTAGTAAATGCAAGTCGCTAACAAGGCTGCATTTGCTCTGTCCCACAAGATATTCTCCCAATATTAAACAGGAAATTTTGATCTGTAGCAAATATTTAAATTCTTGAGAAATAGTTAACTTTAACACTATTTATATTTATTTTTTAAAAAATAATTAACACTATAACATATAAACTGCGCATCCCTTCACTATCCTTCATTAACTCTTGTTAAAATGATCACTAACTACGACTGATGGCGATTCATTCCACCTTCCTCGTTCGTTGTGATTTTGTTGTTTGCTAATTTTTTAAAATAAATATTTGAAGATTCGGCCTTCCCTTTTCTTCTTTGCATATCGGTCCTTCATTTTTGCGAATTTTGTAAATTATCGAGGATAGGTTCACAGCCAATCTTATCCTACTTAAGTGGTATATTATCCTTGACGCTTTACTGTATCTTTGTCTCAGAGACCTTTCTTACTAACAGATCAAACTTTTGCAAAATTTTCTTATTTCATTTCTTTTCTTGCCCCATATCGATAACCCCAAGCAAGGAGTAATTCTAACTTCACATGTTAGTTTCTGTCAGCATTTTCTAAAGAGAAACCAAGCACATAGGATGAACTTGGAGTCCTAAGACTTGTGGTTGTTTATACATGACATACCATTTCGAGTTTGAAGTTGGGATCCAACATTTTCCCAAACATAAAGCGATTAGCTTGTCTCTTTAAAGAGATATGCTAAAAGGGACGACAAGCATCATGTTATATGCAGGGACTGAAGGATGTCGCTAATGACTGTTATGCTTATATCCTAACCACTTACCACATGTAGTGGTAGTTACCCTAAACACTTACACCGATCGAAAATTAGGATTTGGTTTGTTTGATATTGTAGCTGTTTATTAATATCCTAAGAGAAACATAATAAATCTCCACACCGTTCTTTTTATCTTGCCATTTCTCTATTATCTACGTCTCGGCTAAGCCATATAAGGATATACACTATATGAATTTATCAGTGTTAATTAGCTTTGTTAGTGCATCTGCTAGGTTCTATTTTGTGTGAATTTTCTGCATGTCCACACTTCCATCTTCCACCACTTTACGAACAAAATGATATTAAACTCCTATGTGTTTAGTTCTAGAATGAAAAGATTCTGGAATGAAAAGATGGATTCTTTGCAATATGTAAGGCACTTTGACTATCACAATACAAAGGATTTTTCTCTTGTCAGTGCCTAAGTTCCTTTAAAAACCTTTTTATCCAAATTGATTCCTTGCAAGCTTGTGTAGCTGCCATATATTCATCTTCTGTTGTAGATAGTGCTACAATTGTTTGTAGTTTAGACACCCAGCTCATAGCTTCTTCTGCAACTGTAAACACATAATCTATAGTGGATTTTCTTTTGTCAAGTTTGCCTACAAAATTACAGTCAACATATCATTTGATAATAAATTCATATCCTTTATAACATAGAGCAACATATGAGGTCCCTTTAATATATCTTAGGATTCTTTCTACAGGCCACCAGTGTTCTTGACCAGGATTTGTCATGTAATGACTAACCACTCCCATTGCATGTGTAATGTCTGGTCTTGTGCAAATCATAACAAACATTAAACATCCCACAACTGATGCATACGATACTCGAGACATCTCCTTCCTCTCTGCTTCACTGCTAAGGTTTTTACTTGAGAATAACTTAAAATTAACAGGAAGAGGGGTAGAGATTGACTTAGAATCTTGCATATTGTAGGGTCGCAAGATTTTCTTCAAGTAATTCTTCTGAGAAAGCTAAATCTTCCTATTATTTTTGTCTCGGTAAATTTGCAATCCTATAATCTTGTTTGTTGGTCCTAAATCCTTCATTTGAAACTCCCCAGCTAACTGAGCCTTCAAATATTGAATACGATCTTTGTTGGGGCTTGTAACTAACGTATTGTCATCATAAAATAATAATACAATGAAATCATTATTACCAAACCTCTTAAAATATGCACAAAGGTTTGCATTGAATATGTTGAATCCATGACTCATTATGAAGAAATCAAATGTTTTGTACCAACATCTTGGTGCCTGTTTTAAATCGTACAAAGATTTGTTCAACCTGCAAACTAAGTTCTTTTTCTCTAGTTTTTCAAAATCTTTGGTTTGATGCATGCAAATTTCTTTTTTAAGATCTTCATGAAGAAACATAGTCTTTACATCTAATTGCTTTAATTATAGATCAAATGTAACACACATAGCTAGGAAAATTTGAATTGTATTAAGACAAACCATAGGTAAAAAAATTTATGTAAAGTCAATACCTTCTTTCTGAGCATATCTTTTTACCACTAACCTTACACGATATCGCTTCACCTGATCATCACTGTTATGTTTGATCTTATATACCCATTTATTATCAATGGGCTTTCTCCTTTGTGGTAGTGACACAAACTTCCATGTCTTATTCTTATAAAGAGCTTTTATTTCTTCCTGCATTGCTGCCAATACGGATCCATAAATTTTTTTAATGGGGAAAAAATTTTAACGGGGGAAACAATTTAATGAGAGAAAAATTTTATTTTTTATAGGATCAAAATTTAAAATAATAATTTTTTATATAAAATTTTTTGGACACAGTGGTGGCAAGTGCCCCCACATGTCCTCAATGTGGATCCATCCATGGCTGCCATCCAAAATGATGCATCTGAGCTATTTATTGCTTCTCGAAATATTGATGGTTCTCCGTCTTCTAGTAGGAGACAATATGCAACATTGCCCTCTATAATATAATCAGACTATCAGGTTGGGATTCTCCTTTCACGGGTTGATCGTCAAACTTTTGTATTTTCATATTCAATTAGTTCTTGCTCCTAGTGACTTGATATAGCTTCAGTAGAATCTTTTTGTTCAGCCTTCCTTTCTTCCTGAATCGTTACAACATTATAATTTTCTTTATACGTGTTATTTTGATCTTTCTCTTGCAGTTTATCTTTTGTAAGTATGACATCTTTGCTAATAACAAGCTTGTGGGCAGTGGGATCCCACAGTCGATACCCCTTAACTCATCAACATACCCCATAAATCTACATTTTCTGGATTTTAGATCTAGTTTTATGATATCTTGGGTATTATACATCATGAACATAGGACTTTCACATGTGTGTAATTGAGAATAGTTTGCTAGTTTACCGGTCCACATCTCCATCGGTGTCTTTAGATCAATCGATCTTGTTAGTGATTGATTAATCACATAGCAAGCGGTCTCACTACTTTTGCCCTGAAAGACTTTGCCATATTTGTTGTTCTCAACATGACTCTAGTTCTTTCAATCAGAGTTCTATTCATTTACTCTGTCACTCCATTTTGTTGAAGACTGTGAGGCATCGTGAATTGACGTTTGATGCCTTCTCGATTACAAAAATCAATGAACTCATCACCAGTATATTCTCCACCATTATCAGTCCTGAGGCACTTGATTTTCTTCCCTGTCTGTAACTTAATTTGTGCTTTAAATGATGTGAAGGTTGGAAATACATCTCCTTTTCTTTTGATAGAATACACCTAACATCTTCTGGAGTAATTATTAATAAAGGTCACAAAGTACCTTGCTCCACCCAGAGACATAATCGGTGCCAGCCATACATCAGAGTGAATCAATTTTAGAATATCTTTACTTTTAGAATTTGATGCATTAAATTTCAATCTATGCTACTTACTTATAATGTAGTGCTCACAGAAGGGTAATGATACCTTCGTGAGATCAGGGAGTAGTTTCTGCTCAGCAAGAATCTTCAATCCTTGTTCTGACATATGACTAAGTTTACGGTGCCACAATTTTGTTGCATTTTCTATAGAACTAACCGATGGAACCGATGCATTTGCTTCCATATATGTCTCTCCTATAAGCTTGTATAAGTTTATAACTATCCTTTTCGCCTTCATTAATACAATTTATCCTTTGATCACCTTCATAACTCCATTGTGAATGGAGGTCTTACACCCAATTTCATCCAGTTATCTTAAAGGCAATAAATTCTTCTTCAAGCCCTTCACATGTTGCATATTTTGAATAGTGTGAATTGTAACATCATATATCTTCAACTTGATGGTGCCAATCCCAACAATCTCTAAGGCATGGTCATTTCCCATATACGTAAATCTTGCAGAGATAGATTTATAAGTGTGAAACCAATCTCTACAAGGAGTCATATGCCATGTTGCTCCTGAATCCATTATCCAAGCATCAGTGAGCTCTACTTTATCCTTGAACACTGTTGCCACTTCACTGTATAAGATTTATCCATTAGCAACACATCCTTGAGAAGTTGCTTCAGAGACTTGTCTCCACCCTTCTTGAATCGACATTCACTTTTAAAGTTTCCTCTCTTGCCACAGTTGTAACACTTGAGATTTTTCTTACTTCTAGATTTCAACCTTCCTTGTTTATGACTCCTAGTGGAATCACGCTCCATTGACCGTCCTCTCGTCATCGATAAGGCTTTTGCTTAATGCAAACTTGTCAGCCTTTCTTCCTTGTTGATACGACTGTTTTCTTCTTCAAGAATCAAAGCATCATCATCATCAAATGCCAAAATATCTATGAGGATATTGTTGGTTAAATTAATGATTAGTTGGTCATTTAAATCTGGAAGACTTTGAATTAGAATCTGTGCACATTTAATTAGATCTACATTATGTCCCAACTTTGAAAGTTGAGAGCATAAAGAGGTTAGAGTACTGATATGCTTTGTTATTGAAGTAGAATCAGACATTTGGAGTGTCTAGAGTTTCCTCGTTAGAAAAATTTTATTATGAAGAGACTTAACTTCATATAACTTTGTGAGATGATCCCATATCTTCTTAGCTATTTTCTTTTCCTCTACATCTTTCAAAATATCATCTAATAGACTAAGATGCAAAGTTGACATGACCAAGGCATCTATTTGTTTCCATTTGACGTCATATGTGAAATCCGCTAACCTATTATTGATGACCTCCAAGAAGTTATCTTTTACTAATACTACCTTCATCTTCAAGTTCCATAACAAGAACTTTTTTCTCAAACTTTGTAATATCGAATTTGGTCGGCATTGCTTCTATCACAAGCATTGACTCCTGCTCTCTCACGTGAAAAAGGGAAACTACCTCGAGTTACCTCCACTTAGCATGCAATAAGACTGTAGTACATTAGGAAAGTTCCCAGGAAAGCTGGAGGGGTCACAAATGGTCCCACTTAAAACCCAGCCTCCTTAGACAAAGTTTTTCCTAGACACGCACTCAATCACCTCAAATACCAGCAAAAAAGCCCAAAAAATAAAAAAAAGAACTCGAGAATAAAACTACCCTTAACCCATAAGAACATCAAAGAAAAACTCATTTATTTGATGTGGAAGATCAGACTATGCTGCAACCAGCATACTTGAGCAACCCTTAGGCTCTGATACCACTGATAAGAGATGGCCACCCGGATAGAACAAACACACCAATAAAAGAAATTGAGGTAAAAAGGGGCACACAAGATTTAACATGGAAAACTCCTTAATGAATATGGGAAAAAATCACAGGCAAGAATATAAAACATTCCACTATAGAAAAAAATTATAAGAGGAAGATTTCACAATCCACACCAAGAATTAATACACAAGGTTATGGGAAAGAGATTTTGGGATATTTAAAACCTTACGCATATGTCTCTTTATATAGCTTCAAATGAAGTTTGTACTCTCACCAACTTTCGATGTGGGATAGAAGACCAACAAGTAACATGTTGAAGCATTTAGATATGAACATGTCATATTTATTTAAGTAATATGATAACGTTTTAACTATAGTTTAAAGAAGACGCCACATTCCTTATTTTTCTATCGTTTTATCCTTAACAATGTGGCCTTCTTTAAAGAAATTCATCAAAGAAGTTCAAGTTAGGATAACGCTTCTATTAATGAGATAAAATTCCTAAATAACATTCTCTTCTATATTAGATCACTTGACCTATAACTAAGTAGTGTAGATATTGTGCATTTTGACCTTCTTAAAATAGCTATAGGAATCGTTTCCTCTATTTCCCGCTCTAGTGGAAATGTGGGAGACACTTTAATAGTAGATGTGAAATGTTTCTTTAGATGAGAAATGTGAAAAACATTGTGTATAAGAGCTTTAGTAGGAAACTTTAACTTGTAGGCAATCTGTGCAACTTTGGTAATGATCTTTAAAGGTCCAAAAATTTAGGGAACAACTTTTGGTTAGACTGTTTTGCTGATGAGCCTTGTTTATATGGTTAAAGTTTAACAAATACCTTCTCACCAATATGAAAAATATTATCAACTTTCCTTTTGTTTACTTATTGTCTCATTATTTCTTTTACTCTTTTTAGGTGAAATTTAAGCACTTGAATGAGTACTTTTCTATCTTGTAAGAGATTATCCATCCACCAATTTAGAATCCTTTCTTAGATAAGGGACATAGATAGGTGGGGAATACCCATATAGAACCTCAAATGGAGTGTTATTAATAGTTGAATGGTGGGTCATATTATACCACCACTTAGTTAAAGGAAGCCACTGAAACTATTTATAAGGGAAGTCTTTTGTCATAAACATCAGAAAAGTCTCCAAAGAATGAAAGAGTACCTCTATTAACACGGGGTCTTTATTATTGGTTATAGTCTATGACATCCTATGTAATTTAAATAAATTAGAGAGGAAAATAGTAGCAACCACTTCAGTTGTGTAAGGATGTTTGAGAGCAAAGACGTATGCATAATTGTTGAAACAATCAATCACCGCCAATATCACTAAGCAATAGCTAGAAGTAAATGGTCACTTAATGAAATCCACATAAATGTCAGTCTAACATCCTCCAGGAATAGTTAATGGTTACAATAAACTAACTTTAGAAGAAGTTTCATACCTATTAGACGTATGCATAATTGTTGAAACAATCAATCACCGCCAATATCACTAAGCAATAGCTAGAAGTAAATGGTCACTTAATGAAATCCACATAAATGTCAGTCTAACATCCTCCAGGAATAGGTAATGGTTACAATAAACTAACTTTAGAAGAAGTTTCATACCTATTAGTTTGACAAACGTGACAGTTGAGAATATAATTTCTGGCATCCCTTTGAAGTCCCTTCCAATGAAATAAGGATTGCAACTTTTTAGGAGTTCCTAGTTACACACTTAATACTCAGGAAGGCATCAATAACTTGATTTTCTTTACCCCCTTTTTAAAACCTGATTTCAAAATCATATCCTAACAACTTGGGAAGACACCTTTTTTGAAATGGTTTGTGCATCCTTTGCGCAAAATTTCTTGCTCTTATGGTTTATGTTAATGGTAATGGTCTTTCATTTAAATATTGATGCCAATACTTGACAACCATTATTATTACCAGGAACTCTTTCTCGTATGTTGAAAATTTTTGTTGTTTAGTTACTATAAGCTTATTTGTATAAGCTAATGGATGTCATTTTTGACTTAAGACTACCCTAACCAATTTCCATAAGCATTAACTCCAATGTAGAATGATTTAGTAAAGTCTGAAGTCTATAAATGCAAGGATAAGTGTAATCACAAGGGCTCCCTTCAAACTCTACAATGCCTCTTCTATATTGTCAGTCCATTTGAAGGCAATATTTTTTAGTAATTCTATTAAAGGCTTACTTATAGTAGCAAAATGTTTGATAAATGACTATAATATCTAGATAATCCCAAAATGCCTTGTAACTTTATCACATTCAAAGAGCTTGGCCATTTGGAAATGGATTCTATTTTCTTTAGGCTTGTAGAAACTCCAGCAGCTGATATTACGTATAACCATATATTCCACTTGAGAGGCATCAAATCTATATTTATATATTTTAAAGAGAAGATGTTTATACATCAGAGACCCCAAGGTTACTTTGAGTCGTTCCACATGATCTTTGAATATTCTATTGTATACAATTATATTATAAAAAAAGAACCAACATAAACTGCCTATAATGTTCCTTAAACAATGATCATTCATTAAATTTTGAAAAGTGAAAGGGGCATTAAGGAACGCAAAGGGAATCACAAGGAATTCGCACTACCTTTTATATGTCCTAAAAACTATTTTAGTTATAAATATCTAGAGAATACATTCAGATTTGGTGATAACTAAACCTGAGATCCAGCTTGTAGAACCAATCTGCTCTATGTAGCGAGTCTAAAAGTTCTTCAATGATTAGTATAAGAAATTTGTCCTTAATGGTGTTTTTATTTAACTCCCTATATTTCACACAAAAATGTAAAGAGTTATACATTTTTTAACAAAACTATAAGTGGGTTGAATGAACCCTAAAAAATCTATGGTGAGGGAGGTGGTGAGGAACAAAAACCTAGCTTTACTTAGCCTTCTTGAAACTAAAATAAAGGACCCTTTTACACTTTTTGGTTCTCGATTTTTGGTTGCTAATTGGAAGTGGTTCTCAAATCACAGTTTATATGCCAATGGAAGAATTATATGCTTGTTTAATGTAGATCTGGTTAGAGTGACTATTTTTGAAGAATCTGATCAGTTGATGCACTTTCATTGTCACATGAAGCAACTGAATAAGGGGTTTGATCTTACTTTGATGTATGCCTCAAATTTTAGTTTTCAAAGAGCAAAAATATGGAATGAGATGCAACTTTTACAACAAGGCATATAAAATCCGTGGTTTGTAGCTGGGGATTTAATTGTTCACTCAATTCAACAAAAGTGGAGAGTAGTAGGAGATTTCATACACGACTCACTCAAGAGCTCTCAAACTTTTTGTCATCTTTACTTTACAGATCGGTTACTTACTTAGTCTAATAATCAATAAAGTACTCTACCTGTGACAAAGAAAGTCTACAGAACCTTTATGAACATAATGTGGTTAAACCAATTCCCTACTTTATTTGTTCACTTTGGAGAAAACTTAATGTCTGACCACTCACATATGCTGATTTATAGGTTCACTAATTTTAAATCTATGAGAGCTCCCTTCAGATTCTTCAATGTTATAACTAGTATGATAGGCTTCTATGATCTTGTTAATACTTATTTGCACACTGCTATCACTAGTTACAAAATATATCAGTTCATGTATAAGCTCAGATGTGTGAAGACGTTTATTAAACAATTCATGCTAGGCAGACAAACTAGTTTGCATACCCTGAAAGAAAACTCATCCTTGCTCAAAAAAGCTGTTTAATTATTCCTCATAATCTACGTATTAACAATCTGAGGTGTAATTTCTACGGCCATATTAGTAAGCTCTCAAGTTTCATATTTCAGTCCTAATACGGAAGGCATAATTGCACTGGTTGTAGGATAGGGATTCCAATACTAAACACTTTCACTCCTCATTGCTTGCTCGTGGGAATGTTAATCAAATTCCTATGCTTCTTAACAGCTGTGGGTGAGAACACACTGATCAAAACAGCCTCTTGGAGCTAGCTCGACAATATTTGATGGAATTAATAGGTACATATGTTGATATTTCACCAAGCTTTAATGTTTGCAACCTGTTTGAATGTAACCTTGGGTTGGATACTATGAATGCTTTCCCCTTCCCTATTACGATTCATGATATTACTAGGGTTTTATTCAGTTTGCACCCTTCTAAATCCCCTTACCCTGATGGCTTTATTGCTCTATCCTTTCAACGTACATGGGACATTTCTGGTGAACTACTTGTAGAGAATATTCAGGAGTTATTCAAGTCAGCCAAGCCTTTGCAAGAAATCAATCATACTTACACTTATTTAGTCCCCAAGAAATATAGACCCTCTACCATGAGTGACGTTTGCCCAATATCCTGTTGTAATACTATTTATAAGCTGATATCGAAACTTTTAGAAAAAATTAAACTAGTCTTATTGAACATTATCAACCCAACTCAAGGTGCCTTTATTCCCGACAGAAATATTAGAGATCATATTTTGCTGATTCACGAGTTGATAAAAGACTATAATTTAGGTTAAAAAACTTAAGAGTTGCTTGTTAAAGATTGATTTCTTTAAAGTATCTCTTTAAAGAATGGAGTGGAATTGCATGTTCTTATATATGTTGATAATTTGATTATTGGTGGTAATAACTTCGAGGCTATAACTCATTTCAAAACTTATTTAAGTTCATGTTTTCATATGAAAGATTTGGGTACTCTGAAATATTTTCTTGAAATTGAAATCGCCCATGAGACCAATGGTTTATTTTTGTCCTAACAAAAATATATGTTGGATATCATCTTCAAGGCTGGTCTCCTAGGTGCAAAACCATGTGATTTTACCCTTGAGATGAATCATCAACTAGTGCTCACCACTGGATTTGATTTTGAGCATCCTGATCATTGCTGATGACTTATTGGTCGGTTTATTTATTTGATAATAACTAGACATGAGCTTTGTTATATTGTTTTCACTCTTGCTCAGTTCATGAAGTCTCCAAAAGATGCTCATTGGAAAGCTACTCTCTGCATTCTCTGTTACTTAAAGTGCAATCCTAGAGAAGGCCTCCTTTTTTGTCGTGAAAGTGACCTTCATCTCAATGCTTATTGTGATTCAGGTTGGGCCCCTATCCTTTAACTCGCAGATCTCTTACTGGGTATTTTATTATGTTAGGTGCTTCTCCTACTTCCTGGAAGACTCAGAAGCAACCTACTGTGTCCCGTTCTTCTGCTGAAGCAGAATATCACTCTATGGCCATCACTAGGTCGGAACTCACGTGACTTAAGTCCCTTCTTATGTCACTTAGCATTGCCCACTCAAAACCCATGCACTTGTTTTGTGATTGTAAGGCATCATTACATATTGTTGCAAACTCAGTATTCCAAGATTGCATGAAACATATTAAGGTTAATTGTCATTATGTTCACAATCAACTTCAGGCTGGTAACATTACTACTTTTCATGTTCGAACTACTAAACAACTTGCTAACATACTTACGAAGCCTTTTGGGAAACAACAATTTCAATATATCCTTCACGAGTTGGGAATTTGAGATCTTCATGCTTTAACTTAAGGGAGAGTATTGGGATATTTTAAGATATTTGTTGTAAATATGGCAGTGTGAATATGTAATATTTTAGAGATAATTTTTTTGTAGTTATTTATCTTTTATAGTTTAGGAAAGTTATTAGTCACGTAATTTGTATATAATACCAATTCTTATAAATAAGAAGTGCCTATTTGGTTCATCTTTGAGAGAGTGGATAAGCACCTTTTTTTTATCGCAAAAGCTATTTTTAAGAAAACTGAGTGTTTGACTGTAAAATTCAAAAGTACTTTTTTTTATAGAAATGACTTTTTTAGAAGCTGAAATACAACTTTTTGAGAAGTTCAAATTTGGAGCTTTTCAAAAAAGCACTTTTTTAGATAGATTTTTCAGATCAATTAATGAGCCTATTTTTTAGTTCCTTTTACCTTTATGTTTTACATATAATTCCCATAATACCCACAAACACATCTTCACGTTTATTTTGAGATTTATATAATATTATTTGACTTTTTTATATGTTTAATATTTATTTTTTATATTAGTTTTACTTATATTATAATCCATATAAAAGATTTGATTAGATATATTTTTATTTATATTTTATATG
>JANIPN010000004.1:29759169-29770362 GCA_027478595.1 Erythroxylum anguifugum
GATTTCCTATGTTTTCTGTTGATGGCACTTTTGACTTACAGATTTTTCTCTTCTTCATTTCTTTGAAAATCCACATTGCATTATCTTTTAATCACTCGTTTTAAACTTTCTGCTGGCTGGTACTAACTCTTTTCCAGAGCTGCTGCATGTTAGCCAAGCTTTCTTGTTTAGAGATGATGAGGAAACTAAACCGAAGATAGTGCTGCCTAAATGTGTAAGAGATGAAATTGCTGAGAAGTGGAATGTTCTTGTTGCAGAGGAAGAGAGAGGACAACTAAAAGTTGTGTCAAGGGTCAATCCTCCACCTTCAACCGGTAAATATCGACTCTCTTATAACCAAGGATTTGGAGTTTTATGTAACAGGAGAAAAGAACTGACATATCCATAAATGAGTCTACAGAATTAGAGGATGCCTTGATATTTAAAATCTTTTCGCTGCTTTAATGTATGCATTTTGGTGGAATGAAGAGCATAAAGAGACTAAATCCAAAGTGTGAACGTTATACCTGATGTCTTCCCCAAGAAACCTGAAGCTTAAGTGATTTCATGTTAAGTTAGCTGAATTGAAAATTTTGTAACTTGATTGAAGCTAACTGGAGTTTTCAATTCATACTTTCTGGTTTTGTAATCATGATAACGGTGGTGGTGGTTAAACATTGGCAAACTCTACTATTATAGAAATGGATGTATCCATCTGGTTTTTAGCAATCAAAGGACAGGTTGTGACTTGTGAACAGAATTCTTCTCTGCAACTTCTATGCTCATTTAAGTTCACAATTTTCTTCTTTCTGCTTGCTGCATATTTATGCTAATGCTTGATTCTTCTCTAACTTGTTTGTTGCTTGTTCTTGTTACAGGAAAAGCTAAGAAATTCTGACATTCAAGATGTTTCTCTAGGAACTGAGAGAGAAGCTAGTGGCAAAATGCATAGAAATGTTCTTTTGTTCTTTAACTTGCCAGCCTTTCATGGCCTCTGTAATTTTGTTCTGCTAGATGATTTGTCGCCCTGTTGTTTTAGTGTTTCGAGTCTGCAACATTATGGGATCGATCCTTGTACTAGATCAGTGATCTGTATAAAAAGTTTTCAGATTTGATAGTTTTAGTTACTCTTCCAATGTTTCAAGGAATGTTGTGAGTGGAAGGATCCTTTGTTCTATTCAATGAAAAATAATAATAACACTAAAAGAAAAAAATTGTATTTTAAAAATAATTATTAAATTAAAATAATTTTTGAAAATGGAAAAAATAATTATGGAATGTTTAAAATTAATGATATACTAAAAAATTGAAGAATTCTTAAATAAATAAAATTCATAAATAATATTGATAAGTTATTAAACAAATAAGATTAAAAATTTGTATTTTAAAAAATAATTATTAAAATTAAAATTATAAAAATTAATTTGATTTTAAAAAAATTAAAAAAATAATAATACAAACGTCGTGGAAGACATTTCGCGACGTTTTTAAAAACGTCACTGATGACCTTTCGCGACGTTTTCAAAAAAACGTCACAGATTCCTTTACATTCTGTGACATTTTAAAAACGTCGCGGATTGTCAAACCTTTTAGTGACGTTTTTTGAAACGTCGCGGAATGTCAGTATTTTTCGCGACGTTTTTTATAAAACGTCGCGGAAACCTTTTACCTACACTACATTTCGCGACGTTTTTTGTGACGTTTTTTAAAACGTCGCAAATTACATTCTGTGACGTTTTTGGACATTCTGTGACGTTTTAAAAACGCCGCAGAATGCCTTATGTTTTTTGTAGTGCTTATACCTTTTGGATAATGAGTTTGTTGATCATCTATTTTTTGAGTGTTCGTACTAAAAAACAGTGTGGTTATATTCTCTAAACCATTTTCAGATCCATTTGCCTAACCTGATAAATCTTTCAACCATCCTTAATTGGTTTAGCCAGCCCCTAAACCACAGAAATATTGACCTCAACCTGTTTATCATTCTTCTTTATGTTATTGTTTATAATCTTTGGTTTGAAAGAAACTACCGAACCTTTAAAGATACAATCTTGGATGTTGGGAGCATTAACACCAGAGTGATTTTTCAAGTTATGGAATATCTCAGTTTAAACACCGAGGGAAGGTAGTTATTGGTATGGTCTGCTTAGCTTTTTCTCTAATGTTTTGTTTTGCAAGTTTTGGATCCAGTTCAGGGCAGTTTGGAGGTCTCAAGAGGAGATGATTCCTTTGAAGATTCTCCTCCTCCTCCTGGTATGAAGACCTTCTTTATTTTTAGCAGAGTAGGAGATCCATCACCAGTTCAGAAGTTTCTGTTCAAGGCCCTTTTAGGATTAAATCTGTGAAGATTTCACTTTGATTGTTTTTGGTTTTGTTTGGCTGTCAAACTGCTTTTTCGGTTTAGCTTGTTAGTGTGCTTTATCTGGTTCTGTTAATGTCTTCCCATTCTAGATTTTTCCAAGGATTTCCTTGGGGGGGAAGGCTTGTTTAGGTCGTGGTTGTAGTTTTTTCTATTGCATTGTGCAGATTTGGTTTCCTAATTTTATTCCTTTAGTTAGCTGCTGTTGTAGAGGCTTTTTTTTTTGTTTTTTTTGTTTTTGTTTGTTTAGTTTGGTTTCGGCAGTGAAACTTGCTTTCTTCGGCAGTCTCTTGTTTTGTATAGAACTCTTTTCCTTTTGATTAATCGAATTTACTGATTTATCAAAAAAAAAAACACTAGAAAAAAGCTTGTTTTAGTGATTCTTTGAAAATGATTAGTGTCCAAACCTTAATTGTGGGTATGAGGTTAGATTTTTATAAGGGCTACAACATGAAAATTGCAATGATGGCTGTTAATTTGTAACATCACTTCTTAAAACTGCCGAATGATGGAAACTTAAAACATTTTTCTTGTGTAAATGATAGTTGGAAACTGCCAGAGATGGTTGAGCCAATAATTAGGTTAATAAAGCCTACAGCGTTGCAGGCACAAGTTGAAGTCACTCTCAATTACCCACGTAACAATCAAACAAGAGGAACTTAAAAACTTGTTTGTATTACACTATGAATGCCAAGTAAATACACATCATAAACAAATATTATAACACAGTTAAATTCATAAAAAAGGAGGATTTAGTGTTGTAAATATAGGAAAGGTAAGGCATCTGCATAGATATGACATAATAAAGTTGATTTGGACCAATCAACTACGATGAAGGAACAATTTGGAAACACTGGTCAAGTCAAACTAAATTAGAAAAGTGATTAGGTTGTTAAGGATCGTAACATAATGATAATTAAGGATGATGGCTTTAAGGGCAGGCCTGGAAGTGATATCCTTGAAGTAGTAACGAATAAGAAGCTAGAGATAGAGAAAAAATGAAGAAGAACGATGGGACAGTAGGAGCGAGGAGAGGGAGAGAATTCTATAAATAAATATAAATATTTTTAATTTCAAAAAGTAAGTTCCACTATGTCACATAACAATAACAATGAGATTTTAGTGTTTGATTGTGAAAAATAATAAATAATATTACGTGAATGACGATGTGATGTTTAAGTTAATTTTGTCAAAATTTTTATCTACTTCAAATTTATTTTGTACGTTTAAAAATATTAATATTCAAATTAAATACTTTAAAATATTGAGTCCAAATCTTCTGTCTAATATTATAACGTCTTATTGTGTCCAATAAATCTCAGTCATTTATTTATGTGAATCTTGCATGGGATCCATGTGGGTTCCACAAAATAAAGGGTTAAAATTTTATGAGACAGAATAATATTAAACAAAGGATAAATATAGTTAAAGTTGTAAAAATGTTAAAATTCAAAATGTTCGTTTAGTCAAGACTTATATTGCTTTTCTTGTGTCAACTGTCAACCAAAGTTAATGGAAGGTGAATTTTTTGTTCGATTTTATTAAGGAAAAGGTTTTCTTCAGTATAAAGGTGATTGGCAGCAATTTAAGGGACACGTAACATAAGATTCATCGAGTAAATCCCGCAACTAACCGGAAGACCCAGACAACTAATAACAAAAGTGACGTACGCAAAAGCCATATGTAAGATTCTACTTATAAAAGAAAAGCCACATGTAAGAACTAAGAGCTCAACCCTGCAAAAGAACATTACAGACGTTTTAGTTTATGACAACCCTACTGCCCGGACACCTGCCTACTCTTATCCTCTAACAAGTATAAGATCTCAGATTTAAAGCAAAACTAAAAGAAAAAAAAAAGGGTGTAATTGATTCCATTTTCATTTGTTTCCATTTATGATGACCCAACAACTCAGATTCTCTATTTCCACTTCTGGTAAAATTGTTACATTACCCTGTCTTCAGGTACGTATTGGATCTCTGTTATATAGACCAATAACAATTGCTTTGCTTTTGTTTTTCGGAAGCTGTCGGCTGCTTCTTCAGGTTCGAGCTGTTCCAGACTTTGTATTTATTAACGGTTCCGTTTAGAACATAAATTCAGAGTACCTATATAGGTTTCCGGGTTTTAATTGGCAGACTTTGCAGATCCTTATTGTGCTTGGTTAGTGTTTGATAACATGAGAAGCCGAGGAAAAAACGGACTAGATATAAAGTTATGCAACTTTTTCTGTTTGATTTGACTGTTAAGAGTATGCCGACATTTTCAAGTGTTTTGACATTTTTGCAATATGGGTCTTCTCAATCTCTTTCAATGCTTAGTTCCCGCTGTGTCACGTTATACCTCGCAAGTTGCCACTGTCGGTGCTACTATGCTGTCAATCTCTGGCTAAGCTATAATCTTTGACTGTCTCTAATTGCGATTTGTTTAAATTCAGATGTTCACTTTCTTTGAGATGAAAGCACCCATCATTTTTTTTTAAGTTTCTTTACCACGCAGCTGTGCATGATTTCTTATGACTATAAGGAATCTAATTCAACTGGTGTTTAAAGTGAATGATTCTTCCAGAAACGAGAGGTTAAGGCTACAGTCACTGGACCAAGTCTAAACGATAGGCATCGAGTTAAATTAGTTCAAGTTTGTGAGCCTTCTTCGTGCTGAATTACAAGTAGAAGGAAAATATAAAAAATTGGTTAGAATTGCCAACGATGTCAAGAGGAAGAGGTGACGGGCATCAAAAGAACCGGCTCTGGACCGGAATACTGGTGTTGGGTTTCATTTTTGGTTGTGTTTATTTATATTCTCGAAGCCATGGTTCATCTGCTCTGGAATATGGGGGTAAATCCCTAAGGAAAATTGGTTCGTCTTATTTGGGTGGGGAAGAAGAAAGCGACGAGTCTTCCACCAAATTAAGTGATGACATGGAAGAGGACTTTATTCTTAAGAGCATCCCTGTGAGTGAGATGAAATTGAACTAACTTTTACAATGTAGTTGTCATGTATGTATATATATATATAGATATATATGATCTTGGGTAAACTATTGAGCTGATGTATGTTCTGTCTCTGTTGCCTCTCTTTCCGATGGTGAAGGTTTGTGATGACAGGCTTTCAGAGCTGATTCCTTGCCTAGATAGGAATTTAATATACCAGACAAGGTTGAAGCTGGATCTAGCAGTAATGGAACACTATGAGAGACATTGCCCTCAGCCTGAAAGGCGCTTCAATTGCCTCATACCTCCTCCAGCGGGATACAGGGTGAGCCCTTTTTCAATATTTAACAGTTGATAGATTGATTAGAGCTGCATTTGTCATATAGACATATGATTTGCTAGTTTTCATGAGAGAAAAGGTACCAATCAAGTGGCCTAAAAGTAGAGATGAGGTTTGGAAAGCAAACATACCTCACACCCACCTTGCAACAGAGAAATCTGATCAGAACTGGATGATTGTTAAAGGAGACAAGATTGCTTTTCCTGGAGGAGGAACTCATTTCCATCATGGAGCTGCCAAATATATTGCCGCAATGGCAAATGTAAGTTCCTCAACTCATTCTATGTTGATGCATGACTCCTGTGTTTAACTAATTGGTGCTCCAACAAATGCTGACAGTCCAAATAATCTGTACTCTTGATTTTTTGTTTCATTCATAACTGACAGATGCTGAAATTCCCAAATAATAATTTAAACAATATGGGAAGGATTCGGACCGTTCTTGATGTTGGTTGTGGAGTTGCTAGTTTCGGGGGATATCTGCTTTCTTCAGATATTATTGCAATGTCATTAGCACCCAATGATGTTCATCAAAACCAAATACAGTTTGCCTTAGAGAGAGGAATCCCAGCATATCTTGGTGTTTTGGGGACAAAAAGACTTCCATATCCAAGTAGATCTTTCGAATTTGCACATTGTTCTCGATGTAGGATTGATTGGCTTCAAAGAAATGGAATTCTTCTTCTTGAGCTTGATCGATTATTAAGACCAGGAGGCTATTTTGCCTACTCCTCCCCGGAGGCCTATGCCCAGGATGAAGAAGATTTACGGATATGGAGAGAAATGAGTGCCCTTGTGGAAAGAATGTGTTGGAAAATAGCTGCTAAAAGGGACCAAACAGTTATCTGGGTTAAGCCACTGACAAATGACTGTTACATGGAAAGGGAACCTGGAACTCAGCCTCCTCTCTGCCAATCTGATGATAATCCAGATGCAGCGTGGGACGTGAAAATGGAAGCTTGCATCACTCCATATTCTGAACGTGTGTACTTAGGAATCTGTTGGTACATTAGTGATTATTAATAGAACTTGCTTCTCCTTTTCAAGATTTTAGCATCAAAATGTGAAGTTCTGATCTGCTCTCGCAAATTTCATTTGATTGTTTTGTTCCTATCATCAGATGACCATAAAGCAAGTGGAAGTGGATTGGCTCCATGGCCTGCTCGATTGACTACACCACCTCCTCGGCTTGCTGACTTGGGCTATACTAATGAAATGTTTGAAAAAGATACGGTAACCTTACAAGGAGATTCAATCTTCATATATCTCCACTAGTGCAGGTAAGTATCTAGTCATTGACATGGTTTACTTTGCAGGAAATTTGGCGGCGAAGGGTCGATAATTACTGGAATTTATTAAGTCCAAAGACCGAGCCAGATACAGTGAGGAATTTGATGGACATGAAGGCAAACCTAGGATCATTTGCAGCTGCTCTGAAGGACAGAGATGTTTGGGTAATGAATGTCGTGCCTGAAGATGGTCCAAACACTCTCAAGATAATATATGACAGAGGTCTGATAGGCTCGGTTCACAGCTGGTAAGTGCAATCAAACTTGAGCAGCAATTGGTTTAAAAGCATACATATCAATTATAACGAAAAATTTTCAAAATGATAAAGCCCATTTCAACAAGATATCAGATCAAAAGGTGCACAGAACTACTGTTAGAATGCGAAACTTCTGGAATGCTGCGCCTCTTTTAACATTCATTTCTAGAATTCGGCAATGGCACTACTCGGAGCCTTACAAGAGAATAGATTTTCTGGATTTTCAGCTGTTATCTGGGGAAATAGGGCAGAAAAACTTTCAAGTGATCAACCTTATATCTTGGTCACAAATTATTACAAAAATGATGCAGTTTCAGGATTGTTGATTGGAAAGGAAAAGCACCATTAAAATGGTGACTGTCTTGGTATAAACAAGAATGTTCTTTTCCTGACAGGTGCGAGTCCTATTCAACCTATCCAAGAACTTACGATCTTATCCATGCTTGGAACATTTTCTCAGACCTTGAAAAGAAAGATTGTAGTTCCGAGGACCTCTTGATTGAGATGGACCGAATCCTGAGGCCAACAGGCTTCGTCATTGTTCGGGATAAGCCACCCATAGTTGATCTCGTAAGAAAATATATATCAGCTTTACACTGGGAAGCGGTGGCAACAGCTGATGCAGAACGGGATTCAGAGCAAGAAGACGATGAGGTCGTGTTCATCATCCAAAAGAAACTGTGGCTAACAAGTGAGAGCTTCGGGGATACAGAATAAAAAGCAACAGATAACACTTGGCTTGAAGCTTATTGTCCTTCAATCTTAAATAACCCCAGCAATTCACTGCCTAAAGTGGCTCAAGCTGGCCTGGTGGTTGTTTACATGATTTTGTAGCTATCAATGTTGTTCGGTTTATTCTTTTTCTGATTAATCAACTCATAAAAGCAGAAATCTTATGCAGGCGATTTTTATTTATTGCCAATGCATCTATTGCATTGAAGTTGCAGTAAATGGGATTAATAAATGTAAACAGATAGTGGGATTTGAATAGTCTATTAGGACTCCATCGGATAGGATTCTGCAACGAAAATATGGCTGAAACTGTTGAGTAAGGCACAAGAACAGGGAATGGCAAATTCCCGAAAGGATTAATAAGAACCCAACCCTTACCGATTAATACATCAATTTCCTCGTAGTTCGCTTCTGAAAACATCAGCAGCTTGAAAAGAAAAGCTACTTGTCCATTGACCGATAGAGGCCTTCAGAGTCGAGATTTGGATTGTGAGCCATAAAGCTTTGAAGTCCCAAGTTGTGTTCTTGTGCAGGTAGATGACGAAGTCGACCGGATGAGATCCTCTGTGCCAGCTCCGTGGCAGAGGATCTTATCCACACAAGGGAGGATCTCATCCCAAAGTCGACTGTTTTAACTGCAGGGTACGGTCACCCGCTTGGACACGTGGTGGGTGCAAGACGAAAAGATCAGCAAGTACTAGTTTGATGGTATTCAAATCTTCTTCTCTTAATTCTTTCCGCAATGCTTGTAAGAGCCCCTCTTCTTAGTGTGGAAAAGCAGCATACCTGCAGCTGCCCTCTTGTATGTACAAAGTCATATTATGGGAAGGCAAGCTATGTGGTGGAATCACAATTGTTGCAACCTGGAAACTAGTTATCGGGATTTTTCTTCTTGTTTGTCGAGGAAAATCTTAATACCCAAAGATGCATTATGCGCTCCTATGCGTTCAATTCTTACACATATCATCTGTAATTTTAAATATATTATTTAGATAAAAGTATTAGGAGATGAATTTATTTACGCTAACTAATTATTCGTTATACTGTATCTATCATTAGATACATTTTTAAATCTTATATATATTAAATTTGATACTTTTTTTTTATATACAAATCTGTTTGATATAAGAAAATTTTAATATTTTTACAATGGTCCGTTCGTTCATACTCGCATGGAACTAATAAAATCTTCCCTAATTTAGTCAGATTCACATGAATCAAAATTTCCTTAACTCGAATTTATAATAAACAAGATGAATTATTTCAGATTATGTACAAGGTCAAACTTATAATTGATTCGTTGTTGGGCTCCCGAGCAATATAGCTAATTTTTGAGATAAAATCAATTTTAATCTTTTCATAAACATTTGAGTCAATGTTTTGAAATTTGTTAGGGTAAATCTGCTAACGCCTTTTTAAGATATAGGTTTCCCCCTTACATTTTATAATTTACTGCTCGGTTTAAAATTATGATTTTTGTAGGAGCAAAAGGTTAAGGAGTCGTTTGATTCCACTTTTGTTTTTCTGTTGTAGTTTTTATTTTTTATTTTTTAGTTTTCAATTTTTTAAAAGTAAAAAGAAAATTTTACTATATTTAAAACTATATCTACATCACAAGGAGTTCAAGGCATTAAGCCTACCATATTTACAATATGATTAAACAACTCCTGAAGTAAGACAGTATAATTATCTGCAAAATAGACAACAAAAAGAACTACTAAAAACATCACATATACTTCATCTCCATGGACAGAGTGGGTTGAATGTTGCATGTCAAGATACGTTTTCTTTTTTAATCCTCTATTGTTGGTATTTAGGATTTTTCTTTCTCTTCCTTGTTGATTTCCTTTTTGCAGTTTTGAATTACACAAAAAAAATATCCTAGAATATCAAGGATTTGGGCTGCAACTGATAGGGAATCACACTCCCGAGGAGAAATTATTGTCACATAAACAGAAGAATTACAATTTAAAGTCAAGGCATTCTTTGCCCCAAGATGTTTTACATTATGAGAGATAATAACTACAGTCTCCTGACTTGCTCCACAATTATCACTGGAGTTTACCATTGCTGTTTGTTCTTCATACTCCAGCCTAGCCTTAGAAGTCTTATTTGCCGAATAGTTGTTAATGAAGCCAGCATATTGGCCCAATCCATCTGACATTGCTCCAAATAATGTGAGGTGAAAAGATCCACTCCACTATCTAGACTCTCCACATTGTCTGCACTAGAGTTGTTCCTCTTGTACTACATCGACAATGTCATTTTGTCGAGTAACCACTACAACCCTCTAGGCTCCTTGTTCTTCAGTGATTTGTGTTTGATTCGAACTTTTGCAATGAACTAGGCCTTTCTCATTCTCTACAGGATCTCCAGTTGTCTTACTTTGCATAACATCAACAATACTAGCATAATCTGCCAACTTCGGACTCCCACAACTAGGATCACCCTGATTTTAGCTTATAACCCTCTCGGTTGGAGGAATCTGGGTGCGCTGCTCATGAACCTCCGCTGAACTCCAGTACCATCTTCAACTTCTACTGTAGACTGTTCAATCCCCATTAACTCCTCTTGCCAACCTGTTTTATACCTTCTCCCAGTTGGGACCCATTTTTTGTATTTCACACTTCACCCTCTCCCTAGATTCACTAAGTTGTAATTGGAAGATAATGTGGTAGCGTAGCCTTTCGACTCACTTTGATGCATATTTTTTGCATATCCTATCCTATTTATACTTGATGTTTATGCATCCATACCTAATGTTTTACCCAAGGAACTAGCAAGAAAACGTAACCCTTCCATGACCCACAATTCAAACGGTAGATTATGGAAATGTACCCAAATTGGAAAAACTTCAATCCATTCCCTATTAAATGTAATCCCTGGCTTCCACTTTTGTAGGAACATGGGTTGTCCCCCGATATGCCAAGGACCCATTCCAATTATTTGATTCATATTATCTTTCGAAGTAATTTTGAAAATAATCATGCCATCATCAGCAAGTATAGTTTTCTCCAAACCTCGTTTACTCATCGTGCATTAGCCCAAGCCTTGATAATTGGAAATGCAGGATATTTGCACCAAAATGATCCCACCAATGCATTAAACCATGCTCTTTCCCAATCTTGCAAGAGTTTAAGTGGGGGACAAACGATGCTATCCTTCATGACATCAAGGTAATGCTTTATTTGTACCTTGTGTGTAACATCCCATCACCGATGGGAAGGGTAATTTGGTCATTTGGGACGGGTTAGGAATGTTTAAATATATCTCGGCATGCACATGCATCTTATAGCCTCTATAT
>JANIPN010000004.1:29934977-29946255 GCA_027478595.1 Erythroxylum anguifugum
AATGGCAAAGAGACAGAACATAAATCGGACTAAATTTGCTCAAAATGCTAACCCCAAATTTGGGTCGTTACACCTTTGCCTACTCACATTTCACGACGGCTTTTGTGACGTTTTTTTAAACGTCGCAAATGCTCTTTTGTGACGTTTTAGGACCTTTTGTGACGTTTTTTAGACGTCGCAAAAGGGCTTATTTTCTTGTAGTGAATTCACAAGTTGCTTTGTACTTGTACACCTTGATTGTCTTCTATGGCTTAATTTAATTAATCTTTTATCAAAACAAAAGTGGATATTCTTTGAATAAATTGATTTTTTAGAAAAAAAAAAGAAGCATCTTTTAACAGAATATGCTTAGAAGCATCCGATGCTTAAGTCTGAAAAAAGCAATGATATTAAAGCATTTCGGAAATTATAATATTCTACCTTGTATCTTTTGTGTCATCAAATTAATAGACCATGATAAATACAATGTTTGTAACCAGAGAGTGCACTAAAAGCACTATCGAGATTCCAACAACTATGGCTTTTCTGTCTTAATTAGGCTGATACTAGATTCCAATTTTTGTTCGATATATCAAAACTCGTTTTTTCCTCCTAATGAGTGTCCTCTACCTTACCATATCTACACAATGTTGGACATATATATGGATATATACATCTATATATACTGGTCATTCGGGGCAATTTCTCATCATCAGGATCAAGTAGATCAGTATATATTCATAAATTAAGGAGAAGAAACTTAAAAGAGAATATAACTTGTAGATATGGCGCCTACCACCAAAACAGTGCTTGCTGTTCTCGTCATCCTCTGCATTGCCCACCGTAAGTCTGTCGTCCCTATTATTCCATTGACTGTAAACAAATAAAATAAATAATAATATACAGAAACTCCTAATCTTCTTTTTAATGTTATTTTTACATTTGTGATGATATGTGATCATCGCAAGCAGTTGGGTGTACGGAGGCAAAAGTAGTGACATGTAGCAAGGTGATTGCAATTCAAGATGGAGATCTGTGCGTTGACGTTGCAAAAAAATACAAGTTGACCTATGCGTATTTTATGTCAATTAATCCCAATCTCAGTTGTGAGTATCTCTTTATTGGTCAATGGGTTTGTGTAAGAGGCAGAATAGCTTAAGGAATTCAGGGTACAACTTTTTAAGCCCTTATGATGTAGCAGCTTGGGTGTTAAAACTATACACATGTTACCTTCCGTACGTGGAGTTCAATGAATAAATCACGTCTGACTGTGGGACATAAGCCCAATGAAATGAAATCACAGTTCCTGTTTGTGGGCAACTGGGTGCTTGACGTTTGTAACTGTAATGCTGTTATTGACAGAAAGGTAGTTTGGTTGATTCAGCCGATGATATTAGAATCTCTGACTTGTAAAACGAATAAACTCAAAACAATATAAACATAAAACCGTGGAATGGAGCAATGGCAATTACATCTAATATTTTGTTTGTGAAAATAAGAGAGTAGTTAACTGAGGCTTGATTATAACTTAAGACCCTTGTAGCATTTATGTAGAACCAATTACATAATGCAAAGATCTTAGTTATAAAGAAAAAAAACACATAGTAAAGAGGAGATCATTCTTTTCCTAATACAGATATTTCCTAACACTCCCCTCGCATACATAGCTTAATTAAGCTCCAAGCTTGTTACATATGGTGTCTCAATTAATCCTTCTTGAAGTTTTTCACGAGCCAAGTGACAATCCACCTCAATATATTTGGTTCTCTCATGAAAGACTGGATTCGAGAAAATATAAATGACTACTTGATTATTACACATCAATTTCATTGGAGTGAAATGCTCGAAACCAAGTTCCCCGAGAAGATGCTTCAACCAAATCAACTTACATGTAATATACACCATGGTCCTATACTCAGACTCAGCACTAGAACATGCAACTACTGACTGCTTTTTACTTTTCCATGACACCAAGTTTCCATCCAACAATACACAGTAGTTTGAAGTACACCGTTGGTCATAAGAGCCTTCCAAATCTGCATTTGTATACCCTCGAATCTAAATGTATCTATGATTCTGGTAAAGAAGACCTTGCCCTAGAGAGCTTTTCAAATATTCCAAAATTCTAATAACTGCACTCCAATGACTAGTTCGCGGAGATCTCATAAAATGACTCATTACACTTGTAGCAAACGAGATATTTGGATGAGTAACGGTCAAATAATTCAATTTACCAACAAGTCTTCGATACTTTCCTGGATCTTCCAACTGCTTTCATTTATCAGCATTAAGTTTTACATTTAAGTCTATGGGGCTATCAACTGGCTTTGTTCCCAACAGACCTATTTCCTCTAGAAGATCAAGGACGTACTTTGAGATAGACTAATCCCTAACTTCAACCTTGTGATCTTGATATCATAAAATATTTTAGTAAACCAGAATACTTTGTTTGAAATTTGGTCTCTAGGAATGACTTTAGAGACTAGATTATTATTTTATCATCTCCAGTAATAATAATATCATCAATATAAACGACCAAAAGAATTTTACCAACCTCGGAGTGACAATAAAACATAGAGTGATCCACAACACAACGATATAGACCAAACTCCATAACCACTGTACTAAAGCACCCAAACCAGGCTCTCGGTGACTGTTTTAGACCATACAAAGTTTTGTTAAGACAACACACTAGATTAATCTCCCCCCGAGTAACAAACCCTAGTGGTTGCTCCATAAAAATAGTCTCCTGAAGATCACCATAAAGGAAATCATTGTTTACATTGGGTTGATGAAGAGGCCAATCACGGGTGACTGTCAATGTAATGAAAACACGAACGAATTTCAATTTGGCTACAAGAGAAAAGGTTTCAGTATAATTCATACTATACACCTATGTATACCACTTAGCTAACAAGTGACCTTTTAAATGATTAATTGTACCATCAGAATTGACCCTAACATTGAACACCTGAAGACAACCCACAATTGTCTGACCATGTGGAAAAGTAGTTAATTCGTATGTATTATTAGCTTGCAAAGCTAACACCTCTTCTTCCATGGCATGTTTCCATCCAAGATGATCTAAAGCTTCTGAAACAAACTTAGGTACAGGTATAGAAGACAAAGTAGATACAAAAGCAGCATATGACAGTAATAATGAGTTACAAGAAACAAAGTTTGAAATATGGTGAGATGTACAAAACCTTCTTCCTTTATGGAGAGCAATAGGCCAATCAAGATCATCGTATGATGGAGTTGAAGAAGAAGAAGACAATGGCAAGCGTGAATCGTCTGGTCATACTTCATGATGAGTATGTCTTGTATAAACCTGCAAATCGGGATGAGATACATGTTCCAAAAGAGTAGGATTACTGTCAGGAACAACATAACTAGGAGTTATTTGGGAAGGAACAAAAGGAATTGGTAGACACTTATCAGTGTCAGTAAAGACAGACTGAGCATCAAAAACTTAAGGTGTGTCTTCAAAGAATGTAACATCAATAGACACAAAAAACCTTATTCGAAGAGGGGCTGAAACATTTATAATCTTTTTGCAATCTAATTTATTTGTGTTAGGCTGAAGCTGATGAGCAAGACAATCACAATCGAATACCCGAGGATTAATGGAAAAAGGGTCTTGACAAGGAAAGAGAATTGAGAATGAAATTTTACCCGTTAACACAAAAGATGACATTCAATTGATAAGAAAACATGCAATGAGTACAGCATATCCCCAAAAACTTTTGGGTTCATTCACGTGGATTAACAAGGTATGAAATGTTTCAACAACATGTTGGATTTTTTGCTCAACAATCTCATTTTGTTGAGGAGTGCGTGGGCAGGAAGATTGATGTGGAATACCTTGTTGTTTCAAATAGCTGGAGAATGAACTAAAGAAATATTCTTTAACATTATCACTGCAAAAAATATTGATTCGGGTATTAAACTGATTTTGAATTTTAGTATAGAAAGAAAAAAATATAGAGAATAGTTATAAACAATCTCTTATTAAGTATAACCAAGTTATTTAAGAGAAATCATCAACAAAAATTACAAAATACTGAATACTCAACTTGGACTTCACTCGACTCAAACCCCAAATATCTATATGGATTAACATAAAAAGTTTTTCAACTTTATATTGACTTGAGGAAAAAACGAATATGATAATGTTTTCCAAGTTTATATGATCCATAATTTAAACAAGAAATAGAATCTAACTCTGACACTACTTTCTTGAGATTTTCTAATGATGATGACCCAATCAGTTATGGATATCAACAGGAAAGATTGACACTGAGCATGCGATTGACGTTTGCAACTCGCCAGAATAATACATTCCATTTGATTGACGCCCTTCTCTAATCGTCCTCCTGGCCTTCAAATCCTAGTTAATGACATTATCAGGTAGAAACATGCAGAACAATTTAGTTGTTTAGTCAATTTGCTCACAGAAATAAGATTTAAAGGAAAGTAAGGTACAAATAATATAGAGGGTAATGTGATAGAAGAACAAGGATGAGAGGATTTGATACCTTTAATGGTTGGAGTAAATCCATCAGTAATAGTAAGCTTATCATTATGAGAGACAGGTAAAGGAATGATATGGTTAAAGTTGGTTATTTTACCTACAATATGATCAAATCAGTGGCCCGAAATCTATTACCCGTTATTGTTTTCTAGGGATAGATGAATAACAGGCGGTTAAATTACCTTGATGAGCCGCAGATGTCATAGAGGAAGATGATGTTTGCTGTGTTGACTGATACTGCAAATACTTAGTATACTCATCCTAAAATAAAGTAACAGATTATTGTGAAGTTGTATACGAAGAGTGTTCTTTAAGAGATGCAATTTAAGCAGCTAGCAATTGGGGATATTTGTCCTAACGAGAACTTTCATCATGTTCGCCTTTATCACAATGTGTGCAATGGAGTCATGAGCCTCTGCCACATCCTCCTCTACTACCAGGACCACCATGTCCTCCTCGACTTCCCCCATGACTTCATTTGACTTGTTAAGCAGATTGTGTTGTAAGTGCTAACCTATCAAAATTAATCTCTAGTGAATTTCCCTTAGTTATAAAGCGAGAGAGTCTAAATATACTTCAACTAAGGATGGAAAGTCTACTCCTCCCAAGATTTATGCTTGCATCGGCTCAAACTCGGGTTTCAATCCAACCAAAAATGCCAGTCACCAAGTGCTCTCTTCGAATCTATATCTCCTTAATATCAAATGTGATCAGTAGTAGAAAATTCAACTCCTCAAATGCAAATTTTACTTTCTTAAAGTATTCAATC
The DNA here is from genome assembly GCA_027478595.1 of Erythroxylum anguifugum. NCBI lineage: Eukaryota > Viridiplantae > Streptophyta > Magnoliopsida > Malpighiales > Erythroxylaceae > Erythroxylum > Erythroxylum anguifugum. Next base: position 29,940,260 of record JANIPN010000004.1, read on the forward strand.
AAACTTCCCTCATGTATGGACTGAAATAACTCTTCAGGAATATCATACATATGAAGCATATCACTGGAATATAAAAGCTTAGCACAGTCCCAAGCTTGCTTACAAGTGCTAACATAAGAGAATAGGACTAAAATTTCAAGTTCTATAGAATCAAAAGAATATGTAGTAATTATACATCATCAGCTTGCTAATTTTCCAATATTTTTTGATCAATTGGAAGATCAGATGTAAGATAGGACAACTTGCTCTGACCTTTAAAGAACAATTCTACATTCTTAGACCAAAAAGAACAATTATTACCGTTTAAATATTGTTTAGTAATTCGCAAAATTAAGGAACTATTGGTGGAACACTTGTCAATAATTTACTACTAAAATTTAACGTCTCCCAGGTATGATTGACATATTTCCTAGTTAAACGGACAATAGTAACCCTGCTAGCAATGTTTCAAAAGGTATAAAAGACTTTACTACTATCTAAATACCAATGTTCTCCATTCGGGACGAAGGGGCGAACTAATCCATCAAACTGCCATTATCGATTGTCGACAGATGACGACACGAACACCACTATGCCACTGCAGGGATGGTTTTTCGACGACGCTGTCGATACCGTGGGGGTCACTGGCACTTCCTTATTGCCTCTCTATATTTTGTTTTTGGTTTTGGCAAGTGTTTTTGGGTAGGTTAGAAGATGTTAGGGTTTCACGGTAAAGAAGATTTCGAGGTTGAAAATCAACTCTGCTCTAATACCATGTGAAAAATCATAGAATAGTTAACTGCAGGCTTGGTTATAACTCAAGACCCTTGTAACCTTTATATAGAACCAATTACAGAAGGAAAAGATCTTACGAATAAAGAGAAAATCACACAATGAAGAGGAGATTATAGTTTTCCTAATATAGATCTTTCCTAACACTGTTAAACTCAAATCATTCATTCTTGCAAGCTACCGGAACCAGACAAAATCTATTTGAAACCATATCTAGATTTCGTCCTGTAGGCCCAGAAATTTTAGCAGGCATGCGCATTTAACTTAACTGCCTCAAGCTCCCCTACAAAAATTGTTTGTCTACTGGGGCAGCAAGTAGGCTCCTTCGTTCTTCCTGAAGATTTGAATGTGTGCGCGCTCAGGCGGATTTCAATTTTGTTGAGGTTGAGGCCAGGTGGCAAAGGATTCTGTGCCCAACAAACATCAAGAAAGGTCCCAAGAATGCTAGTGCCTTCAATGTCGTGAATAGGTCCAACTGCTTACAAAATTAACAGTTCAAATAGCTAAAAAAGATAACACCGCCACTAGAATTTACAATCTTCACAAAGTGGAAGTAGTTTCAGAAAATAAATCTGGAATCTGACTTACCTTTAGCCAGAAAAGCACGTAGAGTAATAGAACTGCAGCAATGCCAAGATGGAAAAGGAGAGCAAATGTAGCAGGTACAGTTGAGGAAGGGAAATTCTTCAGATTCACTCCTAAGCGTAACAGCTGTCATGGGGAAATATTTGCACACAACAGAAGACCATCAGTCAGTTACAAAAAATACAATATGGAGCTCCCTCCTGAAAAACAAAAATCTTGTTTATATTCACAATCTTCAGAAAAGGGTGTACTAGTGTCCTACAAGTTAGTAGGATCTACTACCCTTTTACAATTGTAAACTAGATATTTCAAAAAAATTTATCATCCAGGTGCTCACACACATCCCAACCAGAAGCAAACAAACCGTTGATACTGCTTGGAAAGGTCTTCAAAGGCATCTCTCAATTGGAAACTTCCAGAGCTATACGAAAGAAGAAAACACTAGCAACATATACTGGCTCCCATTCTCAGGAAAAGACTAATGTGTTACTCACCCCAACTAGAAATCCAACCGAAGGCAGAAGTGTAAGACCCAGGAAAGCAAGAGAGAGTTCCTTAGGTGGATGCTTTTCTGGAGCCCTGAATATGTGGGCTATCTCTGCTTTTGGGCCATATTTCAAGTATGGATCAGTAGGCAGTGCGGGAGGGTGGGGTGCTTTCTCCGGTGGTTCTGGTAGATCTAAATCAATATGACCAATAGCCTTCACGAAAGAGTTCTCCTGAAAATAATACAGATTACTAATTTTTAGTTGAATCATTAACTATCTCATACATTTGATAGAAAAGGAAGAACCTTCAAACCAAACCAAACTTACCATGACTGCATCTCCAACAGTGAGCTGAATGTCATACTTACCAGACAGATAATAAAGTTTCTCAACTAGACCAAGAAAATCCTACAGTAAGAACTTCCAAAATAAGAAATACAGTAAATCTAATTCCCTCGGGCTAAATTAATAGCACAACCTGTTCAAACAAATTTAGTGGTAGCCAACCTTGAGCACATAAAAGAAATTAAAGCATCCAGAAAAAACAACCTTGACAATTATTAACTCCAAAACCAAAACTACACTTAAATTGGTGAAGAACATGTCTCTTTCTCAGTTATCAATTAAATTCCAAATAGTAATTCCAATGGAAACTTTAATTTATAACAAAGTCATAAAAGCATGGGAAGTTGACCATGGATTCAGTTATAGTAATTCCATAAATATGCATGAAACTCCATATCAGGGACATTGATTAGCAAAATCAGGCACACGAGAAACAGTGCCAGCAAAATTGTAAAGCAACTCTTATACAACAATTGAAAAATGAAAATGATATTTCCTAATACCACTCACCGAGTGCTTGTAATTGCATAAGTCTAATGTAATCGGGACTTGAAGTCCATAACCAAAATCCAAGTGATTTTAAATTAAAAAATATTCAACTTTTCCAGGAATAAATTCAAAACTAAATATTTCCACAAAATGTAACATATCTTGCATCTTAAAGGGTGTACCCTTCTCTTCCCACTTCTCATAAGGCATCTTTTCAGTGTGAACCAAAGAAATGAAAGCAAAAATTGAAGCAGAGCAAAGAAGCATTTTTACAGTGTGAACCAAAAGAAATGAAACGGAAATTTGAAGCAGAGCAGAGAGCATGAAGAAAAAAAAGCAGAGAAACAAGGAGAAAAATATAATACTTAACTAGAATTATTTCAAACTGTTCTCCGAAATTTCCCACCACAAATATATGCTCAACCTTTGTCTCATGTGTCAACTTAAGAATTGCCTGCAGGACAAGAAACTCTTGGTAGCTAAATTCACTTAAGTTATAACTTAAGAAGAAAATTTTACAAACCTGATGTGGCTTAAAAGCATGACCAAGAGGAGTGGTCAACTTAAAGGATAGACGTAATTTCTGGAGGTGATTTGCTGACAATGACACAAGATTTTCTCCAGAGAAATCTAGCCTACAATTAGATTTAAGGCACATGATCACATTCAAATCAAAACAGTAAGCAGATTTAATTTTCTGTTTACGAAGTGGTACATGAAGATTCTTTAACTAATGAAGGCAAAACATACAAACATGCAATTAGGGACAAGCACTGACAAAGCACAGGTGACTCTACGGCTGAGAAATGTAAACAGAAAGCAAACCATACTTCTTCTGTGTTTCTATACTCCCAAGATCACTATCAAGCAGCACTATTTCTGCATTATCAACTTGGATAGCTCCAGTAATATATACTGGGAACTCAGTTTGGCTTCCAGTTACATAAACCTTCCTGTTCTCTGGATCATGAAATACAATCTACAAGAAATTGGATTTTCTCAGAATGTAAATGAAAATATAGATTCAAAAAGTAGCTCAATCCACATCAAAATAACATGAGTACCTCAAAAACAAAATTGTAAGTCCCAACACCAATGCTCCCAGGAAAAGTATCCAAGAAGAAAGCAGAAATTGAAGGGTCAAACTTGAGCTCCTACATACACAAAAGTCTAATCAATTGCAATAGCACAATAGCCATATCATGATTTTTTGAAAGAAAAGGAAAATATCAATTAACAATTGGCAAATTTGAATCACTATTGCACCTTGTCAACCATCAAACCACCCTTTGTATTGGAGCTTAAAACCCGCACAAGCTTCACTGTTAGAGGAGGTGCATTTGAACCAAGCACAGTGTTGACCGTAACCTGAATTTCATTTATAGTGCAGAGTATCTCAAATCTGGTTAAATAGGACAAGATAATGCATGGAGAACTACATATCATGATGCTAATTTGAAAATAGCTATGAATGGTTGCACAATTGTCAATATGGGATAGCGTCTAGATAGGCAAAGGTTGTACATAAAAATGTTCAAGAGCTCCTCACATAGTAAAATAGATATGACTATTATCATGTAAGTAGCAGCCGACCTTAAGAATGTCCTTCTTAGTCAGGGACAAAACTGTTGCTGGTAATGATAGAATCAATGGGATGGCGATCCTGAAACAGGGAGCAGAAGTACAAGTCCATCAACAGTATTCAGAAAAATAATTTTACAGCTTTCCTTAAACAGGAACAAAGACTTGAAAATTCATTTCACCAGGATAAAAAGTAGTCAAGGTAATCAACTTTCAATTCATCTGACATTTAAGTTGATGGCACATTGCTTAAAACTTCGTATTTTCATCAGTAAAACCAGAAGTCAAGTGCCAGCGGCTTTTTTTTCTTTATATAAAAAATATGGACTTTTTAAACTACGGTTGATCCTACAATCATTCCATTTTTAGAAGTTGATTTATTAGGTTGCGTGCCAGAAATTGAAACACAATGATTCCTGTTAGGAACCTCTATAGAGATTGCTAGTATATTGATAGAAAATAAGGAAAAACACTGGAGCAATGCTCCCCCTCCTGGAAATCCAGGCCAAATACAATAGATGTATTTTAGACAATAAACCAGAATGTTTTCCCTCCTATACCGAGTCCAATTTATAGACTCTGTAACCTCTCCTCTCTCTCTTTCCATAACAAACTCCTAACCACTAGCCTATGTGGCGTTTGCCCCCTTGCCCATCTTACCCCTAATGCTATAACCTGGAAGGGTACTAACAATTCCTTCCTCCTCAAAAGACACCTTGTCCTCAAGGTGGATGGAAGGGAATTGCCCTTTTTAGAAGAGGAATCCTTGATACAATTGTCTCTGATTCAGTCTTTAGAAACATCAATGCCAGAGAATTTATGGCTCCAGGAGCAGTGACATCAACATTGACTGCGGTTCCATCCATCATCTGCCCCGCACCACGATTATAATCATCCATTGATGGTGTCATGAAAAGGGATCTTTCACTATGAATTTCCTTGCCACCAATGTAATGAAATAAGCTATCAACCAAACTGTCCACAACACCAAGTGCATCTTCTCTTCGACCCAATGCAAGAAGACCTAATGCAAAACCTGCAGAAACAACATATCCCTCCCTTTCAAGTACATTATCACCTCCACTTCTACGACCCATCTCACCCAAAACAATCTTCATTGTCTGTGGGTGCACTAATCCTTTATAAAGAAGCCCTAAAGACACCAGTGCTGTTGACTGAAGAAGGGTTGGTAACTCCAACTCTGCATATACAGAAGAATGCCATGTAGGAATATGAAAATATAGACACATTCTGTGCATCTGACCCTCATCACTGTTTCCTTTCTTCTTCTGCTGATGTGTAACGAACAACCCACAGAATAAAGCAGCCCCCAACTCATCTCTTTGACCCTCATTCCAGGTTCCCCTCACAGCAGGTAGAGTTCTTCCGATCCTTAAGGCCCACACCGATCCTTCAACTTCCAGCTCTTGAGGCTTCGAAATATGTTGCAGTACATGGGGAGAAGAAGCATGCATACGAATTCCCTGCAATAGCCCCTTCCATCTCGAGCTCCCGGGTCGGTGACCTTCATTAGTGCTTCGGTGCTTGTTGGGTAAATTCCTTATTTTATTTTTTGCATTACCAGCTGCATGGGTTGGTGGGGCAGGACTGTTAGTGCTGATATTATTTAATTGATACCCAAAACTTGAGTGGGAACTGCCGTGTTTAACTTTTCCTTCTCCTGGCCTTATAACTCCTTCACCGATTAGCTCTTTCTCTACTTTCCTTGCTATAGAA
>JANIPN010000004.1:29999278-30022388 GCA_027478595.1 Erythroxylum anguifugum
ATTTATAGTCTCCGTCTTCAACTGCTTCTTGATAACTGCTTCTTGAATCTTTAAAGAAACGGTTATCCAGTTGACTTTGGTAACTAACTCAGACTGATACTTCCGTCTTCTCTTCGCTTTCGTCTGCTTTTAGCTAAGCTTCCGTCTGCTTTTCTTCCGTCTGATTTTTACTAAAGCTTTCGTCTGCTTTTCGTTCCGTCTGATTTTTACAAAGCTTCCGTCTACTTTTCGTTCCGTCTGATTTTTACAAAGCTTCCGTCTGCTTTTCGTTCCGTCTGATTTTTACAAAGCTTCTGTCTGCTTTTCGTTCTGTCTGATTTTTACAAAGCTTCCGTCTACTTTTCCTTTGTCTGTATTTTATCTTCCATCTGCTTTTCATTTATCTTCTTTTTGTTTGTCATCAAAATTATTAACCACGTAAAGTCATTTTGACTTAACAGTATCTCAAGTGTATAACTTTGAATTGTTATAAATTATAATAACTATTTTCAAGCTGATTTTCAATTTGAAACAAGTTTGTTTTAAGTTCAGTGTATAATATGATTTATGTTTGTTCTGAATTGCTTCCAATAGAAGGTTTTTAAATGCTATGCTTCCGTAAAATATTTTGGTTTGTTTGTACTATCTTGTGTGGCATCCACATAACCTCCTAGGGGGTATTTGGGTGTCACAGATTAAGAGGAATCCCAGTGGAGGATCTAGGTCGTGATAAAAACCCATTCATTAGACCACGATTATAGCAAAAGCAAATTTTAAGGGGCCATGATTGTGGGTTTGCAACAGTAGACGCAAATCGACTTTTTAAACTTAACTTTGTGAGGTTATTTTGTACTTTTTGGGCTCGAGTAAAACCTAGTTTTTACCTTAATTAGAAAATACTAGAGAGAGGGAAAATAACCCTAATTTTGTCGTGCCTCCATTTGCCACTTTGAGAGAGAACACAAGGAAGAGAGAAGAAGGAGAGAAGGGGAGAGGATCATCTACAGCTGCTGTCTAGCCACTCCAACCTAGCCATTTCAAGTTCTTTCCTACTCTTTTGTTTTTTTAGGGTGTTGAATATTATACTTAGGGAGTGATATAAGTGGTATTGAGGTTCCTCTTCACCTTGGAAGAAGATTGTAAGAAAGATTCCTCTTTATCGGGAAAGATTGTACAAAGGTTGTTCTTCGTATTGAAAGAAGAATTATAGTGGAATTTTAAGAAGAGTCTTAAGAGTGGACTTAGGCGAACCACTATAAATTGGTTTGCAATCTCACTTCCTTGTCCTTTTTAATTTTTTGCTTAATTGTTTGATTAATTTATATTAAGCAATTTTCTCATCCTTATTTATATTGACTATTGCTAATTAAGTACACTGGTTACAAAAATTGTTAACTTTGTAAACACCCAATTCACCACCTTTTTAATGTCATTAAGGACTAACACTTTCTAACTATTTCCTTATATTTTCTTTATCATTTGTTAGGACATTCATCATGGGAGAGTATTTAAATTTGTACTGTTTTTGCATGATCTTTATAGAATTTTGCCTACATGGTGTCAACTTTAGTGCAGAATGGATGCGAATCTGCCCAAACAATTTCTATTTACATTCCCTTTCAATAAACGTAGAAGTTGATAAAGGGACAAAGGAATACATAAGTTATAGTAGATCTATTCTCATCCTAATATGATTTGGTAATTGGCATGTGTGTCAACAATAAAGAAAGTTGTTAATGAAGACTTTCCTCCCATCGTGATATTTGTAGGAAGAATTCCCCATGCTCTGGTAGTTTTTCCAATAAATGCAGTAATAGAAACTTAGGATCAATTCTCTATCATCTTTCCCAAAACTTACATCATTTTGGTTGGCATAATGTTCACTATCGACCCATTATTGACCAAAATGCTTGAAGTTGGTTTATCATTGAAGTGGGCCTTAATATATAGAGGTCCTATATATTACATCATAATATTAGCTGGCTTTTCTAATACCACCATTTTTGGAATTCCTAGTCCCACTACTAATATTGTTACTCTGCATTCTCCTTTTTTAGGAAGGTATTCCACCTTCTTCACATAAGATTTACAATTGAAGAAGGGACTTTTGTGGAAGAAACATCACATGGTACATGAATAGGAGTTTCTCTAATCATCATGAATTTATTGGAATCCTCATCTTGAATCTTAGAGAGAGATGACTTTTTGTGATATCTAGGATTTTCTTTAGTCCTCCTTCGCTTTTCAATAACTACTTATACATGTCCTTTCTTATTATTAAGGTATATGGTACTCTCTTTAAAGAAGACAAGTCTTAGAAGGGATGAATTTTTTTAGATTGGTTTTTCCAATGGTAAAGGCTTGCTTTTATCAATCCTAGTGGCAGATCTCTATCATTGAAGCCTTTTCTTTTAGTTTGAGTTAAATGAACCAGATTTTTGAGATACCTTAAGTGCTACCACAGCCAAAATGTTGGCATTTGTGATGGTACTATAAATTAAGGCTACATGCACTAAAAGCTTGGAATTTAAAGATCATATTTTTGCTTAAGACATGGGTGAACTCTATTCGATGATTTTATTTTGAAATTTCTACTTTCTGTTGGATTTTGGGAATCTACTAATTTTCAATCCTAGTATTTAAATTATAGTTAAGAACAAACACTTATAATTGAATTTGATGATGAAGCTAAACGATCTTTCATAATCTTTAGCTTCTTTTTATCATCTAACAATAAGTGTAAATTGAACTTGGAGGCGTTAACAATTGCAATTGGTAGGAATGGGTCTTCATCTATTAGCATAGTTAGATCAGCTTCAATGAACAACATAATTCCCTTGTTGATTTGATCTTGGACCGAACTTTTTAACCCGCAATGCAAATTCATCCATTTTTCTATGTATTATGGTATTTTCAGTAGTCTCTGCTTGATCTTGTAGCCTGCATTTTCCTTTTAATTTTAATAGATTTATGCTTTAGAGAGGGGTAAAAATAGGTTCCATGAATGTTGAATTTGGTCACTGTCAAATCGTAAGAATTCATCTCCATAATATAAGTACCTACTGAATTTTTATTCTGGTGCCCTTCTTTCCTAAGAAGTTCTTCGTATTTTGACACCTTTTTTGTTAATTCATAGAAATCACAAAATTTCATACCTTGAAAAACCTTGAAATTTTTTTATAATTTAATATCAAGACTCCTTTAAGCTAAATTCACATATTTAGTCTTTAGGAGTGTAATCCAATATCAACTTCTCATCTTCTTGAATCGTGTGATGAACATGTCAGCATTCTCACCACTTTCTTGAGTAACTCTAGACAACTCAGCTATACTAACTTCGAGTTCAGTACAAAAAATTGAGTATGAAATAGTCTTTCCATTTCAATATAGGAAAGTATTGAATTCCTGGGCAACAAAGCATACTAGGGGAAGGTTGTGCCTATTAATGAATTTAGGGACAACCTGAGCTTGAAATTATTGAAGTTTTATAATAGGCTATTTCTCCACATTGTATTGTGAATCTAGCGTTGTGTTCAATGGTCAATTGGCCATTTTCACTAGAAAACAAATTGGACAGGAATTTTGTAGCCATATGGATAAGTGTTCTCATAGTCAATATGCTTTAAATAAGGCTAGGCTAAGTTGTCTCAAACATGCTCGTACAATTCCTAAACAGCTTCTCTAATAGCTTTTATATTGATTTGTAGTCTCATTTAGGGGAGGGGTGGAGGGAATAATATGATTGCGATTTATAACTATGATGCCACCCCCTAAATCGTATTACAGTCCATTAGCTTGCAGTTCTACACCAAATCCTTGCTTGCCATGAGCTTAGGACTTGACTGTTAGCCATTTATAAGATTAATGCACAGAGGTGCCATAGGAACATTATCTCTCTTATGAAGAGGGATGTATCTTTCTTATACAAAATAACCAATCAGAAAGTGACTGCTTTCTTTAACTTCCATCATATTTGGAGCAGGATGCCCCCTAAGTCCTTTGAAGATCTACTTTACTAAAGCAGGAGAATTTTACCATATAATTTGCATCAGAGAAGCAGAAAGTTTGTCAACCTTCCCTATTAGTATCATAATTGTCTTAGTCTTAGAGGCCAAGTTAGACTTCAATTATGGAATTTTGCTTGTATGAACAATGTCATTTCATTGTAGTGATTTTGGATCCTCACTAGTAGAAGAGATAATAGCATGTAAGGCTACCTTCTTAAGAATCTCAATCACTTGGGATACAAAACCTTCATTCCCTATTACAGTAGGGACTTCCTCTGCACATTTTTTCCATTTCATGTGCATGGATCAGGTCCCACTTAGCATGCCAAATTATTGGTGTCAATATGGAATTTAAGCGTGTTAAGGAGGAATTCTCTTAAAATTTGCACCTGAATTTTGTTCGATGATATAAATGGGCTTTAAAACACTTAGAACACAAAATTCAAAACTACTAAAATGCTAAAATTTGTTGAAATAAGGTTTAGACTAAATAAACAATTTTCTTTAAACAAAGGGAAATTACAAGCTACTAAACGAATTTAAGGTAATAAAAATAAATTCACAACACAAAGAACGATGGAATAATAAATTAGGGTAGTTTTATTGTTTATCTTTGGAGATTATTTTGAGGTTCTGTGTAGTGTTCCACTTTCTGCCATGGCATTGGTGAATTTATATTTCCTTCTCAACTTGAGACGATTTTTTTTCACTTCCTGTGTTCTAACTAACTTCTTGCCACCATTCTTTTAACTTCAACCTCAGGCATCTCTCTTGTGACTTCCTGACTTCCAACCCATTTAGTAATGCTTCTTTGTTGTGTTCATTACTCAGTCTTAGCATTTTCAACCTCCATGTTCTGAACTTCCACCATTCACGAATTCTCTGACTAAATATTTACTAGGTTTTCATATTTTGGGCTCCTATACTTGTGAGTTGGATTTCTTTTTAATTTATCAACACTAATAGCTAACGTTTGGCCAGTATCGACCGTATCGTTTAAAAAACGATATAAATTAAGCTAGTACCATACTACGTAGTTTCAAGTACCATATGGTATCGGTCATTTCGACTAGTACCAATAAAATATCTGGGATAAAATGGAATTTTAAAAACTTTGAGGATTTAATTAAAAACACCCTAATTATACCTCTCCCGTCTCTATTTCTATCTTCATTTGCGTTGCACCTCACTCACTCTTCATCTGCTCTTGTTTAACTGGTTCAATCCTCATTGTTGGCCCACTGTCTATTCATCGTCTTTGTCTGCTCGTTGTTGCCAACGCATTCTTCATCTCTTACTGCGCTCCCTCTTTTTCTGCTTGTCACCACTAGCGCCATCATCTTTTGTTCTTTTAATTCTTGCCTCTTGGTTCTCAAATCTACTCCACCACTGCCATCACTGTCTGCAACTCTTCCGCCGCATAAAGTTACTTCAGCGGTTCAACCTTTTCTCCCATCGTTAGTTGGTTCTCATATGTTATGTTTTTTTAATTTGTGTGGTTAATTGATTTTTGAAATTGAATTGTGAGTTTATGTTGGTGGTAATTCATAGTTGGTTATTGGTTGGTGGTTATGGCTCGTGGGTGACTAGTTTTTAGTTGGTGGATCATGTGCTTTGAATTGTGATTTACGATTTGTGAATTTGTGAGTTTGTGCTATGTGTGACTTTATATATTGCAGATTACAAATTACAAATTAAGGGTATACATTAATTTTTATGTAACACTTAAAGTTTAACGAATTCTTGGAAATTGTTTATATCATTAACTCATTAACCTAATTTTGTAAGGATCAAAGGAGATTTTATAAACACAATTTGAGTTTGCTTATACCTTAATAATTATATAAATGAGATAAAATTTGAGTTTATTGAATTAATGTTTGCATTTTTACACTATTTTCATTAGAAAATAACGTTACAAATACACAAAATTAAACTTTAGAAAAGAATATTTCTAATATGATATTAAAATTACAAATGCACATTCATTTTTATTATCTTATTTTATATATAGTTAAATACATGATATAAATAGTCCATGGGAATTGAAAAGAGACACTTTAGGTAATTTAATTTCTCATTAATTATATTGAAGCTAACCTAAGGTAATTTCTCATTAATGAGTTATAGTTGTAAGTTTATGAATGAATTATGTAATCATACAAAATGAGTTGTAGTTATGAATTTTTGAATGAATTATATAATCTTAAAAAATGAGTTATATTTATGACTTTATAGTTGAATTATACTCGCACAAAATGGGTTATAATTATGAATTTATGGTTGAATTATGTAATCATACAAAGCACGTTATAGTTATGAATTTATGATTGAATTATGTAATCTTACAAAATGATTTGTATTTGTGAATTTATATTTCAATTGTTCTCACAAAACATGAGAATTTCTTAGATGGAATGTGTTTAAGCCTCGAATTTTCTTAAAGAATCATCTATATAAGTTAATGAAGTTCATTTGCATGTCTATGTCATATGATTATTGAGAGGCCGTTATTGACATATTTCTTCATTTATTTTGTATATAAATGGAGGAAAGTTCAAGTACTCTTCATGAGTCAGTTGCTTCAGGAAGATTCGATTATCTAGCTTGAGCTCATGCTAGATTGGATTCTAGAACAAAGAACCATACTATTTGTTTATATTGTAACAAACATTTGAAAGTTGGGGAATTATTCAATTAAAGAAGCATTTAGTGAGGATCAAAAGTGATGTGGAGCCTTAAAAAAAGTGAGTCATGATGTGAAATAACAAATGAAGACTTTGCTTGTAGAGTATTAGCATAAGAAGGATAAAAGCAACAGTTGAACTATTAGATAATAGTGGGGATGTTGAAGGTGATATTCCTCCTACCTAACAAAAAGGAAATGTTGCACCTACTGTTAGGAAAAAGAAGAAGACACGTGTTTAACTTTTTAGCACTATGAACACCTTTTGCAACTCAGCCTTCACTATATAGTGCTTTAATATCTAAAGAAGTGAGTCATAATATGGATATGGTAATGGTGAGATGGTGGTATGATTCAGATATAACATTCAATTGTGCTTAGTGTTATTATTACCAGCCTATGATAGATATTATTGCCTCTTAAAGTCCAGGATAAAAAGCTCCTTCAATTGATAACTATAAAGGTAAATTTTTTCAAAAGATCTGTTTATAAATAAACAGTTATTTGGGAGAAAGAAGAATGACTTAGGCTACTTACAGGTGTTCAATTATGTGTGATACTCAGACAAATATAAGACATGAATTTATTTGTTATTTTTTGGTTTATTCTGTAAAGGGAACAATGTTTTTGAAATCTATTGATGCATTTGGCCTTATTAGGAATGCTGATACTTTGCTTAAGATATTTGATGGAGTTATGATTGAAGTTGGTCCAGAAATTATTATTTAATTCTTTACTAAAAATGATTTTGGTTACGAAGTAGTTGGAAGAAGATTGCAAAGTAGGTATAATTCTTTTTTATTAGACTTCTTATGTTGTATATTGCATTGATCTAATGTTGAAAAATATAGGAGATGCTAGATACTTTTTTATCACTGTTGACACTGTGCAAAAAAAAAAAGTGACCAAGTTCATCTACAATCGTGCATGGGTCTTGAATTTAATAGGGAACTCACCAATGTTAGAAATTTGTGTTGTTATGCTATTACATGATTTGCAACTAATTTCTTGTCACTTTTTGAGGTAAATGTTTATACATGATAAGTCAATCGCTTCTCAACATGATAGGTCTAATGCTAGATTAGAGGTTTATATAATTATAATTGAAGATCATGAATTATAGTCCCAATGTCAATTTGTCATCTGAGTTTATAAGCCTTTGGTGCGGGTTCTTTGTCTCGCTAATAATGATGAGAAGGCAACATTGGATTATTTTTATGCATAGAGAAAACAAAGGAAGTAATCAAGCTCAATTTGAAAAAAAAGGCTTTTTTGTATTCTTCTTATCTTGTAGTCATCATAAGAAATGAGAAATACAACTTTACTCTCTATTGTTTGTAGCTAGGGCATTTTTGAATCCTAATGTCTATTTCAGACCAAATTTTACGAAAGAAGATAAAGTTAATATATGAATGCTATTAATTATTCCAATAATTATTGCATATGAGATGATGTAAGATCTCCTAAGCTCACAAATGAAGATTTATAAGGATGATTATGGTGATTTTGGGATGCCTATTGCTATTTGTCAAAGAAATAAACTTAATCCAAATATATATTTTCACTTTTGTTACTTGTTGAAAATTAAACATCACTTTATTTTATTTATAATGTTGCTCTTGTTATCTTACAGTTGCTTGGTGAGGCTAATTTGGAAGTGATGTTCTAGAATTGCAAAGGTTAGAAATTCAAATTCTGAGTCGATATATGAGTGCAACAGGATGAAAAAAGAATTGGAGTATATTAAATTCATCTATCCTAAGAAAAGTAATATATTGAAACACAAAAGATTAAACAACTTAATTTTCGTTTGATACAATTTAAAGCTTTGAGAAAAATACGTTATTATCATTATTAAGTTAAACATAATTTTTGTAATTTCTTAATAATTTAATTTTTTTGTCTACTAAGATTTTAGTAGAACAAGTAGTTTTGTAGATCCAATTTGTCTTGATCATATCGATCTTTTGTCGTATTTAATTTTTGAAGAATTGATTATGATAAATGAGAATGACTTGGAAGATAACCTTGGATGAAAAAATATTGGCATATGATTTAGTGCAATAAATTTGAATAATAGTGATGATGAAACTTCTCTCAATAATGAAAATTTTGTATCAATTAAAAATTAAGGTTAACGCATTTTGAACAGATATTCAATTAATGAAATTCAAAGTTTTCATTTCTTCTCTTTATGTTATTTTATATATGCAATACAAATATAATTATAAATGTTTTTATTTCAAGTTTCACTTCTATTCTAACTAGTTATTTTCTCGGCACAAATTCTTATTATAATACTTAAAGAGTCATAGATCTCTAATATTCTTTTTATTAATATTATGTAATTATTATTTATTATGTTACAAAATTATAACATTTTACGTATTTTATATTATCCTTAATTTTATATTTGTCTTATGATTAAATTATTTTTTCATATTAATTGTGCTTATTGTTTATATGTGCAATATGTGAAAAAATATTAATAGGAATAAATAGATAATTGTTATTTTAAATTTCTATTGTTATAATGTCTAAAGACAAGTTTGAAATAAAATGTACTGGGTGATACCAAGGCAGCAAATGAGGCAGTACAATTTGCGGAAGGAAAGCACTACAACACAACCTATAACCAGTTAATGCAACCAAACGAAAGCAGCGAATGTTGTAACAGAAAAATTGTTAAAAGGGAAGCGAAGAAAAATAAAAAAATATATTGATTACCATATTCTGCCATCCAACTTGATGGTAGAATTTGCAGGTACAAAATGACTAAAGAAAAGAAGAAAGTCATCGAAACGTAGAAGGTATCGCCATAATCATCCAGATATAGACGCCAACCTGCTTTTGCATGTTTTATCTTCTGCTAAAGAAAATATTCATTCATTTCAACCTAATTGGCTCAAAGAGAAACAAATACAGGTGTGGTTAAAGGAAAATGATAACTTGATACTTAAAACAATAATTAAAAACTAAAGAGGGGAAATTTGCAGTTGACTTTGAATAATCAGCAGTTCTATCAAAAAGAAAGAGATAAATCAGAAAAATAGTAAATAAAAGAATCAGTGATTGTCCTGTCAACCAATTACATGGCATCTTAAGTTTAAAATTAAAAGATTTGAATACTTAACCAAAATAACTAACTCCAGAAGTCTAATCATATTCTTTAAGTTTATAGTACAAGTATGAAAAACGAATCATCCATCAGATTATATTATATAAATTCTTCTTTTGACAACTACCTACTTTGGTCATCCCATCAATTACAAACAAATCAATTGATTCCAAGTGGATTCAAATCCACCAACAACCTCTCAATTACTTGTGCTTTACTTGGAAATGTTGAGCTCAAGGAAAACAATGTCAATTTCAACCAAAATCATTAAGCAACACAAACCCATTGCCAAAAGCCACTAAAGAGATTCTAAAATAGATCAAAGACAAGTCGACTGTTCTTGATATAATTCATCTCATATAGATCAAAGACAAGAAACTGAATCTAATCTCAGTACTTTGGAGGGGGTTTCTGGGTTGGCAGCAATCCAAAACGTTTCTTCAGGAGAACTCTTTGTCTAGAGTATTTGTCATCAGGGGAAAAGCGAGCTGCAAAACACACATAATAATGAGCAAATCAACAAGTAGTCAAATATGATAGAAAGAACCCAATAACGAAATCAACAACAAAACTAGAATATGATAGAAAGACCCTTTCTTCGCAATAACTACATCAACAACAAAACTAAGTAAACGCTGTGACTTAGAGATCAATACCTGGATGAGCAGACTGAGTCGCCAAACCTAGAGGTGTCTCTTTCTGCAAGGACCAAACACATAAATAAGTTTGCTAATTTCCAGTACCAGGTCTTTCAATTTCCCACATATAATCAACTAAGAAATTTCTTCTAGGGATTGTGAATCATAGCAACGAACAGCAGATGAAAACAAGTGTTAACACCAAGTCCACTCCTCAAAAATCATATAAAACGGCAAACAGTCCGCAAGAAAACAAGTGTTAACAACGAGGCCACTTCACAAAAATCATGCGAAGCAGCAAACAGTCAGCAAGAAAACAAGTTTTAACACCAAGTCCACTTCTCAAAATCATATGAAACAGCAAAAAGACCTTAGTGGTGTAGACTTTGTCACCGTTGTCGTTGATGTAAAACTGAAGATACATCGTAACCCCTCTTCTCTTCTATTCTATTCTCTTCTCTTCTCTTGTATTTTGTATTTTGTATTTTCTATTCTCTAGGGTTTACATATATATTATAAAACATAATGGGCCAACTCTGTTCCTTCCAGTTGTCTAAACCCAAAATTGGCTGGCCCAAAGAATCGAAAACGCGTAACAAAGCAAAAGACGTTTACAAAACAGACATCGCCGTCTCTCCCCGTTGTATTTCGCTCTCTCTCCCTATCGTTACAGCTGACCAATCAAACAATCTTCGACGCCACGTCTCTGCCACTCTCTCTCTCCATCCCACGCTTTCTTCAAGTTTCCCCATTAATATTTACACTCTTGTTGTTAGCACACATAGAAAGAGACCGCATTTCGGAAGAACAGAGCATAAGGTTCGAATCAACCACAAAACCATGTCGTTCGAGGAGGACGAGGAGTCTTTTGAGCACACTCTCCTAGTGGTGCGCGAGGTCGCCGTCTACAAAATCCCTCCGCGCTCCACCTCCGGCGGCTACAAATGTGGCGAGTGGCTGCAGTCCGACAAGATCTGGTCCGGCCGGCTCCGCGTGGTCTCTTGCAAAGATCGCTGCGAGATCCGGCTGGAGGATCCCAACTCCGGCGAGCTCTTCGCGGCCTGCTTCGTGCAACCAGGTCAGCGCGAGAACTCGGTGGAGACAGTGCTGGACTCTTCCAGGTACTTCGTGCTGAAGATCGAGGACGGGAGAGGGAAGCACGCCTTTATCGGACTAGGGTTTGCGGAGAGGAACGAGGCGTTTGATTTCAATGTGGCGTTGTCCGATCACGACAAGTACGTGAGGAGAGAACAGGAGAAGGAGAGCGGTGAGACTAGTGAGGGTGATGCTCATATTGATATTCATCCTGCCGTTAATCATAGATTGAAGGTATTTCTGTTATTTTCCCTTTTACTGATTAATCTTACTTTGGGAAATTGAAAACAAAGTTAGGTCTTGATAATTGCGGTTGTAGGATGGATGATCTTAGTTTTGTTGTGTTATATTTTGGATCATACATATATGTATAGGAGGGTGAAACGATCCGGATAAATGTGAAGGCGAAACCATCAACTGGAGCAGGAATGCTCTCAGCTGCAGCTGGACAGCCTAAAACTTGGAGCCTTGGTGGCCAAGCCAAGATAAGGTCCCCTCTTCCTCCCCCGCCAAATGATCCAGCTGCTGCCCGGATGTCCAACACAAGGCCTTCCAGTGATCCTTTGTCAAATCTTCCCCAGCTTCAGGTATTTCTTATCACTCCGTTCCATCAAGTATTTAGCTAAACCCCTTCTTTCTGAATTATTTCAGGATTCATTCAGTTAGGTTTGGGATATTTGAAGTTGCCTAATGTTGGAAGTCCATCTGTTCATGTTATTTATGTAACTCATTTGCTCTTTCCTCCTGCAGAGGAGTCTTCCATCTTCAACATCGTCAGGGGCAACCAAGGCAACTGCATCAGGGTGGGCGGCTTTCTGATTGTGTGCAGGACCTGTTTATTATGATTGAGGTCTTTATCTTTGAGCTATTTAAACAAAATGAACAAGAAAACCCGGAGAAGTAAAGAAAGGACGAGACAACAGATGTGTTCATGTTTTGAGAATAATGTTTTGGTGCAATGTATTCAGTGCATGTTGCTTCGTCCTACAGTAACTCTTTCTTCATTTTCCTATACAAAACAATCAAAAGGACTTGAGCTCTGGAAATTAAATCAAAGTTCACTTGTGTAATGTGGATCAATTCAGTTCTTGTCAGGCTTTTATAGACATTGGAAAGGGAGCGAGTTATTAACTTAATAGTAGTATGTAAGACCGACGCTTTACATCCGAACTTGTGTTCTAGTTGACGCATTAAGATTGAATTTATTCCCGTATAAGAAGCAAGCTGTAAGCAAAGCACATGTACTGTTGTGTCAAAGTCTAGAAAAAGTGCGAAAGGAGGAGGATGGAGAAGAGAAATTGTAAACGTAACTAAACAGACACAGAGGCACTGGATAGACTCCGTTCGTCCGCAGATCTTCCATATTATTTACACGTTCATCGTCAAATAATAAAGATACTCATGACTGATTGACAACCTAAACAATTATAAGACATGATAACAGAAGCTGTTCCTATGTACAAAAACCTTGCTACCATTTCTAGCGTTTTAGCAATTTTTTTGATTGAACAACATCCGGAAAACATAATGGCATTTACCAATCATCTTTTCCTCTGTAACAGAAAAGACATTGTCCCAAAAATAGAGTACCAAGAAAAAAATTGGTACTTGAGAGCAGAATTTCTAATCATTTCTGTCAATAACGCTATCATTAGAAATGGAGGATGCTCAGAGAACAAACCGTTAAAGCAATGCTGAGAATGATTACTGATATTCCGGTTCCAGAACCCATTTTCTTCCATTTAGGTCTTCTAGGGTTGCGATTTCTTTCAAAAGATTCTTAAACAGGGGCAGATGCTCTGAGGCTATCCTATCTTTGAAGTGTTGCACTATACTTCCAGAATCAGTGCTTCCTCCCCTTTGTTGCATAAAAGTGCATAGTTGACGAATCATTACTTCAGGCTGGCTGCAGGGTAAATTTGGAGACAGTCTAGATGTTTCTCCTCCAGATCCTGCTCTATTTACAGAACTGGACGCTGGTCCAAACTGCTGTTCAAGCCCTGCACTCATGGCTCTCTCTTCGTTGCCTCGAATTCTGGCAAGCAGTTCAGCTGAAGACAATACTTTTCCAGCAGAAGCTCCTGCGGCAACACCATTCAGATTATTTGATTTGTTGCTTGCTGTTTCATTGGCTGATTTAACCAGCTGGATGTTCACAGCTGATCCGAACTTCCGGCGAACAGATGAAGGTGCACCAGCAGCTCCTGATTTCCCTGTCCATGTGGGGACAGATACCCTATCTCGGCTACGGAGCATCCGTGACTGCCGCAATGCTTCTGCAGCTCTTTGTGCGACCTGAGAAGCTTGCTCCTCAAGCCTCATCTTCTCTTCATCATGCACATTCATGATAGCATCATGATTCATGGCACCCTTGAGGGGAGAGAGAAGGTCAAACATTAAGTGGAATATGAACCATGTAAAATTCATAACTAAACCAATGACGTATATCTTATGCTATATTTCCATAGATTAATTTCTATGGTCTTGTGTTCTAATCAAGTTTGGTGTAAACTAGAAAGTTGAACAAGTAAAATATCATCAAAGGTGAATCCTTACGCTGATATAATGCTTATCAAAAAGGTTAAACAATTGTGATTATAAGTTCATGTTTGGTGATGCATGAAGATAAGTTTACACTGATATCATCACGTCAACTGATACCTTGTTGTTACTATGCCTTGCAACTTGTTCTCAATTACCTTACCCTCCCGCACAATTAGCTGAGAGTTTATACCATAATTTATTGGAACTGTATTACAAGGCTAATGTAATGAAATGGGCTGTAGAGCCACTTTAACCAAAAAAGAGAATGTTAATTTAGCCTCAATAAGGATTCCCATTTTGACAGACAGAAGGCAATGTACAACAAAACATAAAACGGAAATGGCATCAATAGAGAAAAAAAAGCTTACATGAATGCCATGAGAATCAAAGAGGCTCCTTAAAATATTTGTTTCTTCATCTGCTTCACTATTGTTAAGATTATCTGTTTTTTCCCCTTTCTTCTTAGAGACGTCAAGCTCTGAGTTATTTTTGTTGTCAATTGAAACATCAGATGCACATTTTGCACGACCTTTGTGGTTTCTAGGTTTTTCCATCTTTTCTTGCTTAATGCCAGCAATATTTACATCTTCAGACAACTGACTGAATATATTTGATGTTTCTGTTGAGCCACTGTTACCATCATCGTTCAGAACAAAAAGATCTTTCATGTCTCGAGCTTTAAAGACCCTTCTTTGCTGGGGATTTTTCAATATCTTATTAGAAAGAAAATGTTTGTGGATTTGCCTGTGGTAGACCTTCTCCTCAATAGTTCCGCGAGTTATCAATCTATATACTGTCACTTCTCGTTTCTGACCAATCCGCCAAGCACGCTCTCTAGCCTGTAATCAGCATTTCCCAACCATCTATTTCAGGACATATGAACAAATTTTGAGGAATCAACAAAGTCGTCAAGCAAAGTTTGTTGGAAAGATTTGTTTTATGCTGAATATGTTAGATATGGCTGCTCTGACTCCTATCTAGGATTCAACAGCAAATGAAGCAACAGCAGTACCATCTCAACTGTGATGATTCTTTGAAAAAGATACTTTCACAAAACAAATTAATGACATGTCTATTACTTCCAATTCTTTGTTTATAATTTGGGGTATTAACCTATTAAAAGTAAACTACAATAAAAACTTCATGATTGTATATTGAGCCAATATGCAACTAAAACCAATATTAAATAGCAAAGTACCTGCATATCGTTTGAGGGGTTCCAGTCAGGGTCAAAAATAATCACCCTGTTAGCACCAGTTAAATTTGTTCCTAATCCACCAACCTTCGTGGTTAAAATGAACACAAAAACATCAGACGAGTTATTAAATTCATCTATCAAAGCCATTCTCTGTTTGACAGGAGTGTGACCATCCATCCTCCTGTAGTTATAACCAACAGAAATCAAGAAGTTCTCAAGGATGTCAAGCATTTGTTGAGTTTGACTGAAAAGAAGAACACAGTGGCCCTGCTCCTTCCAGATTTTAAGAACTTGGGCAACAACTTTCATTTTTCCACTGCGTTCAGGATTCCCATAGTCTGGATTTTGACAAGAATGTTCTCTCTCAAGCAAATCTGGGTGGTTGCATATCTTACGCATAACATCTATTCCATATAAAGAGTTTCTACTTCCATCTAAAATCTGCTCCACCTCAGTGCTAGCAAGAAATGCTCTATATAAAGACCGTTGCTCTGAAGTAAGGCTACAGAAGAGGACATGTTCAGTCTTTTTGGGCAGTTGAGCATTCACATCTGCTTTCATACGTCGGAGAAGGTAAGGCATGATCAAGTCACGTAGCACCACAGCACATCTGTAATTAAAAAAAGTAGTAAGTTTGTGTTACTACTTTGTTGTGAAAACTTGCAGATTAATAAAGCAAATTAAATAGAGACAGTTTGCAAAAAGATGACCCTAGAAACATGAGAAGAATTCCTATATGCACCTGTATGCGGTTGATACTTGCAGAGGCGAGGCATTGGAATAACCACCCACAGAAATTGGAATAGCAAATTCTGCCTCGAATACAGGCAATACCCCCAACTTTCCAGGGAATACAAAATCAAACAAAGACCACAATTCACTCAACTTGTTCTGAATCGGTGCACCTGTCATTATTATTCTGTGAACTGTCTGAAGCTGTTTGCAGACCAGAGTAATTTCAGCATTTGGATTCCGTATTTTGTGTCCCTCATCCAAAATAGCATAACCCCAGTCAATGTCTAGCAACTTTTCTCCTAGCAAGCGAAGTTGCTCATAAGTGGTAATAAGCAACCCAGACTCTGATTTCAAAACTCGACTTATCAATGAATCCCATTTGTTCCCATTTTTTGTTGACACATGGCTCTCAAAGTCACTGTCAAGGGAACCTTCACTGTCATAATCACTTTCATCAGATTTGGCCCGTTTCTTCCTATAAGAGGGATCCTGTGCTGAATCATGCAACAACTCAACATGAAAGCTTGGATACCATTTTTGGGCTTCTCTTTTCCATTGCCGCAAAAGCGTTACAGGGCAGACTACAATGCTTGGTTTGTACATATTGCTGAAATGCAAGGATCCAAGAAAAGATAAGACTTGAATAGTCTTACCTAGACCCATCTCATCCCCAATAATTCCACCTGCTCTTTGGCAATGCAGTTCCCAGAGCCACTGTACCCCAACTTTCTGATAGTCAAAGAGATTGTTAAAAATGGATTCTGGAATATTTAACCCACCTTCAAGTGTCACAAAAGAAGGGTCATTGTCATCTACATCTTCTCCATCCTCTAGCTTTTCTTCCTCGTCCATGGATGTGACCAAGTCAACTCTTGTGTCTTCTGGAGAATTGTAAAATCTCACAAAATTAAGGCAAAAAATCGAACAGGGACATATTCAAGCTGCTATAAGCATACGCATATTAAATGGTTAAAAAATTTCCTACTTTTACACCTTAATGACCACTTGGAAATGTTAATGTGTAATCTGAAAGTGCAGGCAATTACTAAAGTTTAATAGTAGCTTAAAGCTAATTCAGTCTAATAATAGACATGCATCCGAAAATCAAGGTGGACAGTCTATGCTTCAAGTTATAGCCACTCAACTGGCTACACAGTCACGGGATAGAGAATATGCAGAATTAAGTTCCCAAGGTGCACAAGACTAAAAGATTCATAAAAGAAGGAGAATTTTGGCTAGACCATTTTCTTCAAACTGGTTGTCCTCACGTGAGATTAGTTTTCTCCATTTATGGCTGGGAAAAGGTCGTTTGTTTTTTCTTTTTGAACCCCTTTTCTTCTCTGAGTCACTTTCTGAGGACTGAAAAACTTTCATAGGCGTTTTTAGCCTCTGAAAAGGACAAGTAGGTGCATCAAGCTTAGGTAGAGATTTTGGATCAACCAATTTTGTTGTTGGGCGAGCTTTTGCAGCCTCTGACAAAGATTGAGCTACTCTATCAACAATTTCAGAAGCAAAATCATCACTAATCTGTTCTTCTATAGACACATTCCTCCCGCTTGATGACCCTGGCTGTTGAAGACCCCGTTCAAAGCCCTTAAGCTTATGAAAGGGAGTTAAAACTCCTTTCCTGATTAATTCATCCCTTTCCTAAAGCACAGACATCAACATATAAAAAAATAATTGATTCAATCTCTTCAATAATAACATAAGGTTTCATTAACCAGCTAATAGGAAGTAAATCTGAATTAAATATGAACTCACAGTTTCCACAAATCCTGCAGACGATGCATCCAATATTGCATCAAAATCAGCATCATCACAAATCAAAACCTTTTTCTGAAGCTTATTCTTGTTTCTCCCAGATTTATTGACCTCTTTCGCCTTTCTCTTGCTTCTGAGCTCTTCCTTTACCAAGCTTTCTAGCAAATTTTCCTGCTTTATTTTCCTGGAACTATCACCCTTGCATAAATCTGAAAGTTCTTTCTCAACTTGAGCCTTAGTCCTCTGAAGACTTTGGAGTCGATCCACTGCTAGGGCCTGCTGAAGGGTGATATCACTGGGAGAAACTTCAACCCCACTTGAATTGTCCTCTTTATCCCCTTGTACTGTTTTATCATCATCATCAGAACGGGCATGGTTTTGATTACTCTCAGCATTTCGCACTTCTACAACGGTGGATGCAACAGCATCTATTTCAAACTCTATGGCCCTCAATTTGTTATAGAGCTGTACTTGGCTGCTAGGATGTGTGCTTATAGTTTCAGACTCATCAGGACACTTATCCTCAATGCTCCCTTCTGCTTCACCCTGGTTTTGTGCGTTGTTTCTTGCCTGCAGATGAGTATGATATCTCTCAAATTTGAAGCAATTTGAGTAAAACTTAACCACATGAAATATTTTATCTTGCCTAAAATAGTAAGAACAAAATCTGGAAAAAACTGCAGATTCAACTAGCCGGTTAGATCTCATTGTCAGAGCTAAATTTACATATTATAGCAGGACAGAACCCATCATAGATGTTTCTCAATTTGCTACTGATTCGAAACAGTGAAAACAGGGGAAAAAATGTACATCAAGAAGGTAACACCATTGACAAAATAAAGCAAGTACCAAATTCCGCCTTACATTGTAATTGCACAATAATAAAAGAATTAACCTCAAACCTTTTCCAAGACATCGCGCTCAATTTCCTCAGGATTTGCAGATGTCACTCCCAAACTAGACAGCAAAAGCGCATCTTCGTCTTCCTCCATTGTTTCTGCTTACAGATGAGAAACCATGGCAAGGCTAAGCAGTGTCGTCTGCTACGCAATGAAGAAGAGAGGAGTGAATGCATTGTTCAACCACGCAACAAATCCATTTCACAATCAACTCGTTAAGGCATTGCTCAACTTAAACATTTACATCTCATGTTGGAATTCATATCTATAGTGTTAATATATTTTCTAGTAAATATATGAAAAGATAACACAACAGAAATCAATTCAGCTGAAACAAAGTGGAACCTAACCGCCAAAAGAAAATAATTGCGCGTATTAATTCCTAAGAACACCCGGGAACTAATCACTGCTCCGTTTTCGTGGTTTCATAAGCCAAACCAAACCAATCCAAACAAGCTCAGACTCACGGTTTTCCGGATTCTCTCTCGTCGCTGCCTGCTATGCTCTCCTTTCTCTCATTCGTAAATAAATTAAACACCATATCGGAAATAATAATAAATAATCGTATTACCTTGTAATATATTATATATTATATATTATTCCCGTATAAAAATAAATATGCCGTCATATGTCGTGAAGCTCAAGAAAAATACGACTAGCGACGACCAGCCATCCGATGTCGTTTAGAAGAAACCCGTTCCGCCACGTATTAACACAAACTCTGGCTCGACCAGGTACCAATGACGCGTCCACAATCTACTGGCTGACTGCAACAGCCAGTGGCGGCTATAGAATCACCAAGTCGGTTTGCAGAGAGATCGAGAAAACAATATGACGGACAAAGGAGAACGAGGGAATGAGAAGTCAAACAGCATCGCGGTTCGCGGTATGCAGTTCGCATATGATGGACAATCTCCGCTCTTCTACGACTTCAATCTCGACGTGCCTCCCGGATCTCGCTGCCTCCTTGTTGGCGCCAATGGATCTGGTAACTGATCGAAGAACTTTTCGTTTTCTTGAAAATTTTGGTACATTTTCTCATCACAAATGCAGGGAAGACCACTCTGTTGAAGATTCTGGCGGGAAAGCACATGGTTGGTGGAAGGGATGTAGTGAGAGTTCTGAATCGTTCGGCTTTTCATGACACACAGTTGGTCTGTGGCGGCGACTTGGCTTATCTGGGAGGTTCTTGGAGTAAAACCGTTGGATGTGCTGTGAGTTTTGAAAATTTCAACCTTCTTTGTTAAAAACGTTCCCTCGTTAAATTAAGATTTGAGCTAACAACGGAATTTCTAGTATAGGAAGGATCGTATAAATTTCTAGTATAGCAAGTGGATTTAGTGCCTAGGAGTTCATTATAATATCTCAAAGCTATTCTTTTCATGGCATCTTGATCTCTATGTATAGTCCCCCAATTATTAATTAAAGCGTTGATCTTGTTGGTGATCCAGTGTGCTAGCAGGGAATTAAAGAAGACACTGGTACATTTTTCACCATCTTTGAGTAATTGTACCCTGGCTTTTTTTTTGTTAGGTACGAATTATGAAAAGAGAGAGCTAGTATGTAATCTTGCAGGGCTTGAACCTTTTGAACCTTTAGCCTAATATTACTGGCGGAGTTGTATGCCTCTGATTGGTAATACAGGAGCTGGGTCTTGGCATTCCTAAGCTGTATTTCTGTATTAGGACAGGCCTACCTTTTCAGAATTTTTAGTTTCTCCTTTAAGCTTACTCATCAGTTCATAGGCTTTACATCCTGAAATAAGGCGGTTCATCTCTCTTTCCATAACATCATTATGTGGCATTAGGTTATAAAACTTGAAGGGAGTGCTACTGTGTGTTAAAGTTCATACCTTTAATCTTTATGATAGAGTAGTCAAAAGATAGAGGGGGCTACATTAAGCATAGCTGGTGAGGAAACAATCCATCCAAAGGTTGTTTACTACACTCGATCAAGCTTCTTCCTCGTGAAGCTTACTCCAACCTGCTTATTAGACCAGGTGAATAGTTGTCCATTAAAACTCAGCTTTGTTAGCAGAAAGCTCATTCCCATTAGTACTTCTGCTAATGAACAGAACTTTGGCTTCTTCTATCTCAAGAATGCAATTAAAATCCCCTCCCAATGGCTAAGGTTGACTGATTGAGCTATAAATTCTTATTAAGTCATTCCAAAGGGAACCCTTTGAAAAGTTAGATTAGCTGCATGTAAGGCAGTAAGTTGGATTAGAGGGGGACCTTGAGTAGGTTGGTAGCTTAGGTATATCAATTGATCTGAGCTAAATACTTCAGTCACTGTTATATGAGAAGGATTGAAACCTATTACAACCCTCCATTGTAGTGGTGTGTGTGATTAGATATGTAGGATTGTTTATTACCCAAAAAACCAAGCTGCTCCTTCAAGTTTACAACTCTTATTTTAGTATCTAGAAACGCAAACAAAACTATTTTTTAAGATAATATCCTTGAGGCATTGCTTCTTACGAGGATTATTTAGTCCTCATACATTCCAAATAAGGATTAGATGAGGAAGTTAATAATCAATGTTAACTTTTCAATTATAAAATGATTTCAGATACACACATGAAAAATAGAGCTACTTATTTTAGATAGAGAATTGAAGGTTGAATGTTGGATGTATCACTGATTGTTTCAATATAGAAACTAAAAATAGCTTAAATTCTATATTAAAATAATTTAGAAAAATAATCTTGTAAAGTTATCATTCTTTATTATAGTTTCATTACTTTTATTGTTAAATTGCTCTCAATAAACAATAAGGTTGTTTCCCATTTGGGATAGAGTGTCATCTCTTAGATCTTTCGACAAAGCTAAACCTCTCTTCCACTTTGTCTCCCCTTGTCTGTCTAAACCCTCTTCAATAACTGACGACCTTTATCTTTCCAGACCACTGTCTACTCCTTCTATTGACATTAGTTGTCTCTCCGTCTTGGTAAAGAAAACAAAATTTCTTACGGTTATGACAACTGATGCAATAGTTGTATTGCTAATTTGTTCTTGATTTTTGGTTATGATGAGCTAGAGTCTACAATGTTGATCTTTTGGTTCTATTTTGCTTTGTTTATGGGCTTTTAAAAAATGTTTTCATCCTTTATAAACATTGTTTCACTGTCTATGTTTCGTGTTAAATTTTATTTCTAAAAATTGCCTTCAGAAATGAAATAATTTGTTGATGAAGAGGAGCAAACTCATTATGCTTGGTTTCCGAATACTCTTAAGGATTGAATCGTAATCTTCATTGCTTTTACTTTCCTTTTGACAATAAACCTATGTTTTTTAGAAACATTATTGCTTGATTGAATCTCCTTTCAGAGCATTTTCTCTAATCATTTGTTAAAAGCACAAGTAATTCATTTTCGCTTATCAATGGAGGGGGAAAAAAGAAGAAGAATAAGAAGAGTTGAAGTGTGCCTTTTGATCAAAACTTTTGTCTGCAATTTGGTTGACACATGTGAATTTTGGTTCTTTACCGCCACAATTGGCTCGACTTCCAATTTTGTACTTGGTCCCAACGCCATAAGAGAAACTCTTAACATCAATAAAATAACAAACACTTGCCATTACAAGCTTGGGAATTTTCAACCCAAATCACTTGCTTGATCAAAGGCTACAATTATTAGTTTGAGTTTCTTGTTGGTCGTTGATCAAGAATGATACGACTCTGCTAGAATGTATCAAGACATGACCCTCAATAGAAAACTTTAGTATCCTAGGATACAAATAAAGGATCTCATATAAAGAGGTTCTTCTCGTTCTCATAGGTCTTTTAAGCATTTTTCTTTGAGTCTTATGTCTTGTATTTAACTTAAACAATTAATATGTAGTACTTCCCTTTTAATTATTTGACCTAAATATTTTCTTGTAATGATATGTTTGATTTATTTATGTACTTTTTTTTTGGTTTGTGTATTTATTTACTTATTTTATCTTTTATTTTTACTCTTCACCTTATTCTATATTTATTGTATTATTTATTCATTACTTGTTTTTATATTTCTATTTATTATTATTATTATGATGATGCATCATCATCTTTTATGTCTATTTTTATTTTATTTTATTTTTAATTTTTATTATTTTAACATGTATATGCACATATATATATTTTTTATGTGGGTATATCGGAAACAAGCTCTCTATCAATTACCCCCTGTATGGTTGATGTCCCCGGAGACGGGGACAGATGACAGGACCAAATAAGCCTGTCTCCGATGATGTTTGGTTGTTGTCTCCAATTTTTTGTTCACCGTCTCCAGATAACAGGGACAAAAATTTTTGTTCCTCTAAAAAATGGACATTGTCTCCGTCTCCGAGACAAAACACATAAGCAACTTTCAGAAATACCCCTCCTCCCACAAAAGCAAATGTTTTATTCTTAATTATATTATTATTATTATTATTATTATTATTATTATTATTATTATTATTATTAT
>JANIPN010000004.1:30364579-30377418 GCA_027478595.1 Erythroxylum anguifugum
AGTGCCATTAGTAACTAATAAATGTATCAGAACAAATTTATTAGACTAGCATATCCTACAACAAAGATCATAATGGCATATTTAGGAGCATCATGATCATCATTCAACCAAAATGGAAAAATCATTAGTACATCACCCTTCTTTGATAGCAATGATTACCTTTATTAGAAAATTAGGATGAGATTATTTTTAATAGTCAAAAGTGTAGACTTATGGGAAATTTGTTTCAAATGTCCCTTTATGCTCATGAAAATTGTAGACAACAAAAAGGTATCAAAATAAAAGGAAGAATGGGAACCTCAAGATAACAAATTAGTTTCTTTGAATAGCAAGGTCATACATATCCTTTTTTGTGCATATGGAAGAAATAAATTTAATAGGGTCTCTATGTGTGAAACAACTCATGAAAGTTGACACAATTTAGGAGTTATACTTAAGGGAAAGGTCTTGAAAAGACCTATACTAATGTTGAAATGCTGAGAAAGTTATTTAGGATGCTTCCAAATATGCAGGAAGCTAAAGTGAGGATTATATAAGAAGCTAAGGGTCTAACAACACTAATATTGGTGGAACTTGTTGGATCTCTCCTTATAAACAAAATGAGGCTCTAAAAGAAATAAGAAGAAATGATGCTTCCAAAGAAAAAGAATTTAGCATTTAAAGCCTAAAAGGAAGAATCAAACGAAAAAGATGAGACATCAACTATTGAAAAGGAAAGAAGAAGACCTTGGTTTACTGATTAAAAGATTCAAGAAGTTTTTGAAGAAGAAATTCTCTAAGGGAAAGAATTTCAAGAAAGTAATAGTGGTTTAGAATATAAATCCTTTAACATTATTTTCTTTGAATGTAGAAAACCAACAGTATAAAGTCACATTGTCCTCTACTCAAAGATAATGAGAAGTATAAGAGAAACTATAAGATGGCGAAGAAGGAAAAAAAAAAGAAAACACTTAAAGCATCAACCTAGGATGACACGAGTGAATCTAAAAGCAGACATTTAGAAGAAAAGATTAGCTCATATGTCCTTTACCATTGTTGATAATAAAGAGGTAACATTCAACCCTAATTCTTGTGATAATGATAGTGATGTTGATTTAATTTTCAATGAATTAGTTGAGAGCCTTGAAATCATAAGCATGTAAAAGAGAAAGCAATCCTTTAAACTCAAATAGGCTTCAAAGAATTTAAATGCATGTATGAGTGAGAATGACTAGATGAGAAGTGAATTGTATATCATTAAAGCATCCGAACTGGTGATCATTAATGACAATCATTTTACAGATAAACCATTACAAGTTGACTAGACATCTATCCAACATTTTATAGATAAGCTAGCCCCCATATTATCAATTGCTCTAAGTAAACTGATGACTAATGTATCTAAAGTTAGTTAATCCCAAACTACTAATTAATTGGGTCAATTCTTGGTACCTATTTCTTACAAGTATATTATTCCCTTGAGCTTCTAAAAAATGATGATACTATAGTGATTGCTAAAGGGGAAAGTTAACTCTTCATAATTACTTCATAATGAATAAATTGGTCTATAAAAAATTAATTTCTTAGAATAAAAATACTTGAATCCATTGAAGTGAACATAATGATTACTAATGGTAGTCCACTCCATATCGAAAAACCAAAGACCTTTATTAAAGGAATCTTGATTTATTTTGGTCTTAATAAGACCAATAAAATGTGGCCTTTGCAATGGTCCTTAAGAGCTATTTATTTATTAAGGGAGTTCAACCCCCTTACATTCCATACTAATATGCTCATTTGGAAGGGGTTGAGACAACCTTCTTCCTTTTACCTTTATGACTAGTTTTTTACCTACTTAGGCCCTAAACTAGAGGGGATCTCTTCCATGTTACCCTCTACCTTATCAGGGACTTCCACATTATCATTATGAGCAAAATATCCATTTATAGTGGCAATTGATGAGGCTACATTTTCTCTAGTGGTTTATGAGTCCCCTTCTAAAGCCAAAGAGTCATTATAACTTTCCCCAGTGTCATTAGGAATATAATTTTCCACTTGAGCCTACACATACATGTTCATGGGGTTTTTCCTTATGTGTATCACTTTGTAGGTTCTCTTATGGAACTTATATAGTAAGGTTTAAGATGTTAGTTTCATGTGCACTCCGAGGTACTTAGATTTTTATTTTACAGACCTTCACAGTGCCTCTCTTTAATGGTTTCTAAGGTTAAGTGACCAAATATGGTCCTCCACTAGGTTACACTCTTCAATGTATCTCATGTTTTTAATGGAATCAAGTAATTCTTTATCCAGGTTTACTTCCATTCACATATATGCAAAGCCAATACACTTGAATGTTGTGGTGTTCTCATACTTATAAGTTTGCCTAAGGAGCTAACAATATAGCTCAGCCCTTTTGAACACTAGTATTATAAAGTTATTTTATGAAAATTAGCCCAAAAAGGTGTGGTTTTTGCCTTAATCTGTTTAAAGTGAAACCTAGTTATCATTTTCTTACTACGAGTAGTGTACCTCGAACATGTTATAGCCCCATATTAATGACTCTTTATGCCATTTCCTTAGTATAAAACCTAAAGATGAAGAAATCATCTTCACTGATTGAGCTCGTTTCTAGTTGAGGTTCACCCTTTGTTGCACCATAAGGAATGTCAACCTCTTATCTTGAGATTAGCCTACCAGAGTTGCTTTCCATTTTCTTACTCCCAGCTAGAGTACTCTAGGGGGACATTATATTTCGACCTTTATCCATTGGAATATAATGTAGTTTTCCAAATGATTTTAGGTCACCAATAACCATGTTCCAAGGTTGTTTCTTCTTTTATACATCATCCTAAGAACTTTGCTTATCTTTTATAGCTTTGGAGCTCGACTCAGGAAGGGGAAGGAAACATTTGAGTGGAGGTTAGTATTATGGAAATATTCAGAAGTGTTATAAGGAAAGGCCATTGCCAAATTACTTATGACAGAAAACTATTTGAGGTGAAAAGAAGGCAAGAGAGTTTGAATATAGGCGGGTTACTTATAAAGGAAATGAAAAAGAAGAAATAGAAGCTAATTAAAAAAATTTAAACACTAAGGCAAAGCAATGATCAAGACTATATTGAACCATGAATTATTTATAATTAAGCTAAGTTCCTTTTCGACTTTATTATATTGAATTTCGCCTTTGATTACTGAATTATTCTAGTTTCTTGGATTAATAAGAGTTCATAGTTTATATCATATTTTCTCTTAAGACGTATAACCCATATTCAAAGATCAATCAACCAAAATTCCTTTTGAGTTTAGATGATCTAAGAATGCTTTAATTCGTTCTATAAACTATATTGACAAATTTTACCCTAATTTAAGAAGATCTTGTAGCTTTCTCTCGAATAGCTCATATTTAACCCTCTTGATGGCACTATAACCTAAATACACATCACATCTCTTAAATCTTGATGCATGAATCAAATAATGAATATTTCACTTTCTCTCATTCAATTCAATTTATATAAAAGAATGAATATGTCCCAATAAAACTAGAAAACTTTCATTAAATCAAAGAATATATCACCCCCTTGGTTCTTCATACCTAAATATATATCCCTATTAGTTCATAATCATATAAAGAATATCAATATAAAAATAATAAAGAAATCATGACCTTGAATCTTCAAATATCCAAAGAATAGTTGAAATATAACATAGCCTTTAACATGAGTCTATATATGGTGTCATGTTTTAAGTTACTTTTCCAAGTATTCCAAAATTACTTTGATTTGATCCAATTCTTTTCTAATTTTATTTATTTTCCTTATATGGGCATAAATAAGATATGAAATGACAAAAATTCTTAAATTAAGTATCAAATCTTTTAAAATCTTCAAAATTATAAGCAATATATAGTAAAAATAGTGTTAAATATAATGTATCTCCAGCACACATAAATGGTGTAGCTCAATAATATTGGAAATTTCTAGGTTTAGCTAAAAAATGAGTTAAGCCGTTGATACTTCCCTGTCTTCTTTCATATTCTCCCTAACCATAGTAACCTCTATCTCCTTGTGGTACTCCTTCACACTATTGGAACCTTGAGTTAATATTGCAACCTTTGATAGAGATCGATATAGTAAGAACTTGGAATAAGATGCCATCTCATCCCTAATTTCATCTCTTCCCATGTTTTGATAAGCAGCTCTAAGTTCCTTATCCTAGTGAAAATATATTGATTTCACCAATCTATGACATAATCACTAAACTTTGTAGCTATCAATTTAACCTTTTTTCTCTTTTAAAAAGTTGTAACAATTAAACACTAGCTCTACACATTTTTCCCACTCCAAATATGCATCAAGGTCTATCATTCTTACAAAAGATTTTATCATCATCATAATTTACCCATAGTGTTATCCACCATTTTCTCACATCCTCTTTTGTAGCTTAAACTAAATATACTCCCTCTTCTTCTTCTTCATGTTCTACCTCCTCTTCCACCTCTTCTTCCTTTACCACCCTTTAGGTTTAACTCCCCTAAATAGTTGGTAGGACTATCAACCTCTTTGTATGCCTCAAAGTCATCTATCCTAGCAATTACATTTGAGTTATGTTATGATCTAGTTATGACTGCTTCATATTTCTTTAACTTATTCCTAACTTCATTAAGTTATCTAATGATTTGCTTATATAGGCTTCGTAATGCATTCATGATGAACTCCTAATATATCCTCACTATTTTCTCCTTAGTTACTTTTTTTTATTTGAACGGGTTCTTGTTCTAATTTTGATTCATAATGAACCTATAAAAAATGTTAGTAAAAAAGTAATCTCTTATGTGTTTCTCTCAAAACTCACTCTACTCACAACCTAAACTCTTGAATAAAGGAAACTCATTAATCTATTAGGGGTTATGACATGTTCCTTTGTCAAATAACTCCCAAAGAAGCGAATTGATGTTAACAAACAAAGAAAATGTAACTAAAGGAAAAGACTATACAAAAAATCAAAAATAAAAAATTTAGGAATAGCAATTAGTCAAGTTGGACTCATGCCCCCTATAGTTTGAGTCCAATCTAAAAAAAAATTAAATTAAGTTTAGCCTAAAGACTGATTAATTTAAGCCTTGGCTCGATTGAGCTTTAAATAGCCTAAAGTCCAATCAGACCTAAGTAGCTTGAACGGAGCTCAAGCCCAATCAAATTTCAATTAAAACCAATTAAGCTCGGCCAAACCTAATTAGGTCAAGTTATGTCCAAAATCTTAACCCTTTAGAAAAATATTAAATATGGTCCAAAGCCCACGCAGAATAGGTTAAGCCCAAAAGCCTAACCCTTTTAGAAAAATATGTTCCAAAGGCCAATTAAAGCAAGTCAAAAATTTCGGTACGGGAATTAAGAACTAAACTTTTCATTCCCACTCTTCAGATGCCATATTGAAACTGAAAAGACAAGAAAGAATACAATGATTCTATAAATAAAGCATTTTGGTCATTGCTTCAATCATAAATCTCCCAAAGGATTGGACTTTTGAGCTTGATTTTTCTAACTGGGATTTGGATTCCTTATCCTAAGTGTGCTTTATTATTCAAAAAATGTAGTTTTATTATTTTTAATATAGTTATGTTTCGGGTTTCAACTAAGTCAGGCTATGAAGCTTGAGCTTGAGCCTGGGATTAATTTGAAGGCCAAAAATTTTTATAAATGAAAGCCGAAATTAGCCTAAAACTCAGTTAACTCAAGTTAAATACGTTGAATTTGGATTGGGCTAAGTTAGGCTTAGATTGTTATAGCCATTCCTAAGAAAATTGAGCCTTATATAACCCAACTAGACCCAATAAAAAAGAAGAAGAAATCGGCAACAATGAATTAAACGACAATAAAGGATAACGCAGTCTAGCCCTTTGTGAATGCTTTAAATGGGACACTTTTTAAGAACTTCTCTTTATAAATCTTCAGTGACTTTTTTCTCCCTTTTTGATTAACTTGTAAAATAAAAAGACAAGAAACAATTAACTTGGGAACAATTTATTTTTAATGCCTCTTAAAAAAAAGAAAAATGAATGTACCGGAAGAAGACACAAGAATTAATGTTGAAAATGTGACAATAGAACTTAATTTGAAGAACAAATGTGAACATATAAAATGGTTCTAACACCAAATTCTAATAGAACCCTCAAAAATAGAATTAGTGAGATCTGATATTAATATGAATAGGATCAAGATCTATTCTAGCAAGGCAATTTTGATACAAGAGACCGAACACGAAAATATAAAGAATGATATGAATCATCATATTTATAAGCTAGAATTGTGATTGAGAGTGATAAGATTGAACTAGCTAATCCTTTTCTCAAAACTTGTTCCTTTACTTGGATCAATATCTTAGGCTTCAAGAAGAGGCATGCAAAATTTCACTACTTATATAGAGATGTAGTGTTAATTCGTTGAGAGCTTTTTTTCCTTCTTTGCTCTACTCTGTGTCAATGAGTTTCTAATGTTGTTCAATAGATCTCCAAAATCTTTTTTTTTTTAAACTATTAACATGTCCTCCAAGCTTCTCTTCATATCTTCCTTACGTAGATCGAAGCTTTTGCATTTCGAGTAAATACTTAATTTTTGTTAATATTTATCTTTAACTTTTTTTATTAGCTGATTCATGTGACGTCGGTTAATTTACTATTTTTGCGTTTCCTGTCTGGGTGGGGTGACCTTGCCAATTCTTGATCATGTTCAGGGGCCAGCCTTTATACAAGTGCCATATGTCATAAAGTGTCCATGTCACCCTACCTAATCATCAACATAATATTTCTGTTCTCCTTGAATTAAGCATATATTAACGGAACGTAAGAATACATTAAATCATATCCCAACTAAGCACAAAAGTTAGTTAAATCAAACGCACACATTAAGGTGAAGAAGAAAAGAATATGAGAATTGGATTTAGCGGCATTCAGGTAAACTAGCTAGTCCTACTCCCAAACCCAATATTTCAGAAGGTCTTCCTCAAGTACGTACAAACTAAACAAACATTTTGGGCCAAAATGTCAATATGGTAAGGCTAACTAACATGATGATCGCTTCATTTTCGAAAATTTATAATAGAAAGGAAAAATATTTGAGAGCAGGCCAAGATTGGTTTAATTTGAAGTGGGTTGGACTTGGACCACTTCTTAGTAAAGAATGTTTAATCAAACTCATTAATTCCTTTTGGCAGGTTCTTCTTTTGCCTGGCCGGGCCCTCTTGGCTCTTCTAATTACCAGTAGCAATTAACGTCAGACACTGACCTTGCTCACAAGTATATGGATCATCAAACAATAATTTCGAAATTTCATAATGTGGGTGGTTGCTCTCTCTCCATCCATCTAATTCGTGCTTATAAATAAACTAGATCTGCAGCTTGCATTTCTTATATATTTCTGTAGCTGGAAGGTATAAACTATACATACACCTATTATATATAAATTCTTGTATGGAATGCTAAAATTATTTTCGAGCGAGCTAATAATGTGAAAATCACCACCACATTTGTGGCACTTTGCAATTTATCGTTTTCTGTATGTCTCTCTATGCCGGCCATTCCCATGTAAAATTAAAATATCACCACAAATGGTATGTTATATCATAAGACCACTTCTTTGGTCACTCCTTAATTGGATCATCCTTGCCTAGGCTATATGTCTCCTTAAAAGTAAGGCTTAGCCATCATCACCACCACAACCACTACCATACCCTCCTCTCTCTCTCTCTGTTGATCCCTATATACCATAAAGCTTGTTGTATGAGATTACGTTAGCTAGTTCAGTGATGAAGGGAGGATATGAAATGGTTCACGGGGCTCTTGATACGATTCAGTCCCATGAACCGTGGGACTATACTTCTCATGGATTTCCATCCTTGACTAAGCTAGGAATTGAAAATCGAAGTATCAACTTAGAGAAGAACGAGCTCTCTGAGTGGGTTGAACATGTCACTAAGCAACTCATAAATGACCTGCCTGATACGGCAAGTGGAAGCTTGCAAGGCGACAGGACAATGGTTTACGAGGTTCCGTCGTTATCGGGTGATCACTTCCGACCAAGTAAACCCATGAGAAGAAGTTACTTCGATGAAAATGGGGAAGAGGTTCAGTGGAGCAATGATCTTGGAAACCAAGCAATCCTTTGTCAAAATGGAGATTCTGCAAGGCTGGGATTGAGTATAACAGAAGAGCAAAGTTTGAGCCTCCTAACTCGTCTTTTGGAGTGTTCTGTTGCGATATCCGTTGATAATCTCGGCGAAGCTCACAGAACGCTGCTTCAGCTCACACAAATGGCATCGCCGTATGGCCCTTCTTGTGCTGAGAGGGTTGTGGCCTATTTTGCCAAGGCCATGTCAAGTAGGGTCATCAACTCTTGGCTTGGTATTTGCTCTCCATTAATCAACCACAAGAGCATCCATTTTGCCTTTCAATTATTCAATAATGTCTCTCCTTTCATCAAATTCGCACATTTTACCTCGAACCAAGCAATCCTAGAAGCTTTTCAACGCCGAGATAGGGTCCATATCATCGACCTTGATATCATGCAAGGCTTACAATGGCCAGCCTTGTTTCATATCTTAGCAACCAGAATCGAAGGTCCACCACATGTTAGGATGACAGGTTTGGGCAGTTCAATGGAGATATTGACAGAAACAGGAAAACAACTTTCCAATTTCGCTAGAAGGCTTGGAATGCCATTTGAGTTCCACCCTATTGCAAAGAAATTTGGAGAAACAGACGTTTCGATAATACCACTCAGGAGAGGTGAGATACTAGCTGTGCATTGGCTACAACACTCACTCTATGATGCCACAGGACCCGATTGGAAGACAATGAGACTGTTACAAGCATTGGCACCAAGAATAATCACCTTGGTTGAGCAAGACGTCTCACATGGAGGCTCTTTCTTGGACCGTTTCGTGGGCTCTCTCCATTACTACTCCACATTATTCGATTCACTTGGTGCACACTTACCCTGTGACGACTCTAGCAGGCACAAAGTAGAACATTCCCTTCTCTATAGGGAAATCAACAACATATTGGCGATAGGCGGTCCAGCTAGGAGTGGAGAGGAGAAGTTTAAACATTGGAGGAGCGAGCTTGCTAGAAACTCTTTTTCGCAAGTGCCCATGAGTGGAAATTCCATGGCACAAGCACAGCTTATACTAAACCTGTTCCCTCCTGCTCATGGTTATAGCCTTGGGCAAGGAGACGGGACCTTGAGGCTGGGATGGAAGGAAACTAGCTTGTTTACTGCTTCCGCTTGGACCTCGCATGCTTCTAGATAGCTAATTAACACTTTTTCAGTTAACTTCATATACCTATGCCTTTCAAAGTGTAATAATTCGATTACAGAGATTGTTACATTTGGAGTTGAGATATGCTAGAAGAATTATTTATAGTACCACAAGTAATCCAAAGCAGCTAGCTAAGGTATATGTTGCAAAAATTTTGTTTGATGTCCTTCAACTTGTCGAGGACTCCGTAAAATGTAGTCACTATATGGGACATTATGAACCAAAGCATTCCATTTGTCTCAAATTCTGATTCTGTTTTACTTTACATAATTACAGTTGTCGAGGACACATTGGAACAATTGAACTACAATTCGCACGACTCTCTCGTTAGCAATTAAATTCCTTTCGAGATACAACATGCTAATCCATAACATGACAAACTAATGTTTTGAGATATCCCCAACTTGGAATCTAAAGCGCTTTGATACCTTGTCTTGATAAGGAGAAAGAATAAAAGCCAGCAGCGGATATTATCATTCCACGTGATGTCCATAGCAATGTTATGAATACCGTACCGAGTTCGGTACCGGATTGAGCTCTGGAACGGAACTGTACCTAGTTGAGTCGGCCGTGCTAGGCCCGGGCCCAGGCTTACAACGGCATGTGAGCCGATCGGCCCATTCACAGACAGTGACCTAAACCTAGCAGGAATTTCTTATATAAGGTATTACCTCACCATGCAACAGGTACGACTCTAGAACCCTGGCATTCTTTATTCATAGCCACCAAAACCCTCACAAAAAGACTAACTTGAGCGTCAGAGGGGCCTACCGGAAGTCAACCCCCGGTGTGCTTTTACTGTTTTGTAGGTATCTCTCAGCCAAAGTCAACCAATCTCATGGATCCAGGCAACAGTGCCCAGCCCCATCAAAATCAGACAGAACCAGTTAGCACCCACTGTGGGGCCAGGCGTCAGGGCACCACATCTAGAAGCACTCAGATCAGTCGGGCGGTAGTAGCCAATCCTGACGTAGTCGCCGTCACGGCACTTGCATTGCAACAAATGGGCTTGCGATTACCCGCTACCCTTCCGTTGACGCTACCTCAACCCATCACCCAAAACTCTAGTACAGATGAGCTACCGCCAAATAACTACACACAATCTTCACACCCGGATGATCAACCACAACCTCAAAACCAAGATCAAGAAGAACAGAGCGTAGCCCTGGAGGACAACGTCGGAACCACTTCGCACCCTCACATTCAGCACCCCCTAAACGCAAATCCCCCTGCACCACAAAAAATCTCCCTCACCGAAAGACAAATAGAAGAAGTGCTCTATTGATTCGCCAAATCTTACAGTCTCAACCGGAACAGCAGCAAACCCCTGCTCGGCAGATTGGTGTGATGGCCGATCGGCACTCTACTGAAGCCCTAGAAAAAATCGTGGACAATCGAATCAATATAGCTATGAATTCCCGTCCAAATCAACCATCAACACAGTACAGCTCTCCTTTCATCCTGGAGATCCTGGATAGCCTCCCAGCGGTCGGTACTAAGATACCAATGCCTGAAAAATATACTGAAAAGACCGATCCCCTCGACTATCTGCAGCACTTTCAATCGATGATGAACCTACATTGCGTCCCTGATACCATTCAGTGTAAGGCCTTCTGTACAGTCTTTCAAGAAGGAGCCCGAAGATGGTTCAATAGCTTAGCCCCACGTTGCATAACCAATTTTGAGGATTTTAAGCTGCTATTCCTCAACCAGTTTGCTACAAGTAAACGGCCACAGAAGACTACCTTGGAAGTGATGCAGTTGACCCAAGGAAGGAACGAAAGTTTGCGGGAGTTCATCACTAGGTTCAACAATGAAGCTGTTGAAGTACCTGACCTCACCTGCTCGTCCATGTTGGTCGCCCTTATGAGTAACACGAGGGATGAAGAGTTCAAGAAATCATTAGCCCTCGATCAGCCCGAATCTATTCAAGAGATAAGAAATCGGGCGGATAAGTATATCTAGCTAGATGAAGTGTTGAAAAACACAAAACGCAGAGCAGATGATCGTTGACCAAGTGGTAGAACCGATGATTCACATAAATGGCAGAAGGATCAGTCTAGCTGGAGAAAGCTGATCGACCGAAAGGATCAGCAATGAGAATCCTTCACCCCGCTCAACAGGCGGTATGCGGAAGTACTGGGGGTCATGAGAGCAGAAGGGGAACCTCTCCGGAAACCTAATAAGCTAAAAACTCCCCTCAAAAGGAGGGATTCTTCTTTATATTGTCGTTTCCATAGAGATGTCGGTCATGACACGGAGGATTGCTGGGACTTAAAGAAAGAAATAAAACTCCTTATCCAAAGAGGAAGGCTGGGTAGATTTTTGAAGTACGAAAAAAATATCGATCGAGATAATGAAGGTAGGAGCGGTCGGTCTGACAACTGGCGAAAGCCTTGGAGGCAAAATAACACGAACGAGGGAGGGAGGCAAGACAGGAATACGGACGACCGACGCGACACGAGAGGACAGTCCAGGGCAAGAGGTGATAGAAAGAACGAACAGTAGGATGACTGACCGGTCAGGGTCATCAACATAATTTTCAGAGGTAGTGCAGCAGGAGAGTCCACTATCTGAGGAAGAAAGAGGTATGCCAAGCAGAACTTGTACTTCTCAGTGAAGACAGAGATAGGGCAGTCGCTCGCTTAGAAGCCATCAGACAAAAAGAAACAAGGTTTTATAACAAAAGGGTAAGGTCGAGCGACATAAAGATCGGCGGATATGTTCTAAGAAAGGTCGAGGTGGCTGGGAAACATCCTGGAAAGCTAAGGTCGAGCGACATAAAGATCGGCGGATATGTTCTAAGAAAGGCAGAGGCAGCTGGGAAACATCCTGGAAAGCTCGGGTAGGCATGGGAAGGACCCTATCAAGTGGTCAAACAAACCGGACACGGCTCTTACATCCTGCGCGACACGAATGGCAAGATTCTACCGAGGCCCTGGAGTTCTCAAAACCTGAAGACATTTTACCAATAGATAAGCTCTGCTTCATTTATTTCTTTGTCTTGTACTTTATTACTGCTTACGCTTTTGCGCATGTAGCTAGTGGGTACCTTTTTCATGGCCTTGCCAGTCAGGATTTTTAACGGCCCACGCCCCTATCATCATCAATAAAGGGTTTCAAATTTCTCGGCACAAAAGTCTCGTCAAGATGGGCTACAGGGAGGACATTCTACCGACTGTTTGTCATCAATACCTCTCAGCCAGGTTGCCAAGACCGGATCTTGGAACCAGGCGATACCAAGAAAATAATCTTGGATCGCTCGGCCTTGACATCACTCGGCTAAGTTGCCAAGACCGGATCTTGGAACCAGGCGATGCCAAGAAAATAATCTTGGATCGCTCGGCTAGGTTACCAAGACGGAGATCACTCGGCCTCGACATTGCTCGGCCAGGTTGCCAAGACCGGATCTTGGAACCAGGCGATGCCAAGAAAATAATCTTGGATCGCTCGGCTTCGACATCACTCGAGCAGGTTGCCAAGACTGGATCTTGGAACCAGGCGATGCCAAGAAAATAATCTTGGATCGCTTGGCCTCAACATCG
>JANIPN010000004.1:30412825-30427867 GCA_027478595.1 Erythroxylum anguifugum
ACCTCGACATGTGATATGGTGGATCGGAGAGTTGGTTCAATGGTATTGCGGATCCACGAAACTAACAACGAGTTAATGGTCCACCAATCTTCAATGTCGGCCGACGTATCACTGGGTTTTTTAATCGATCCGTCAATAAATCCGAACTTCTTCCTGGCACGTAACGCCGTTCGAAAAGAGCGAGCCCATTCTTCATAGTTTTCTCCCTTCAATTGTACTTGAGTGATTGTAAGTCCAGGATTATCAAGCGATGTAATATCATACGGAGAAATCGTTTTCCGTACAACAGTCCCTTCACCGGAACCACCTTCTCCACCAGCCATTTGCAGATCTTACCAGTTCAAAACTGGCTCTGATACCATGAAGAAATCAATAGAATGATTGTGAGAATTTTCTGTGTCTTTCATTCATCTTATGCAAACCCATATATACACGGTAAATACAAAAGATAGAAAAAATCTCTCCTAAACTTTAGCACCTAATCTCCTAATAAAAGGGAAACATTAACTACAATACATATCTATAAAATAATTCCTAATACTCTTCACGAATGCGATCAAAGTTGCTATACAGACTCAAAGGTATAACTAAAAGTTGTAAGTTGTGAGTGGTGAGTTGCAATAAACAGCAAGTTGTCTATACATATTAATACCTCGCAAGGTTGTCCTGAATCAACAAAATTGTCTAATGAGTTGGAGGTAATTGCCAAAACTGAATTGTCTCCCTTAAGCATGTCAAGCATTTGAAGAAAGACAACTTCTTAGAGAATGCTTTGAATAAAGTTTTGGTAAATTTTCAATTTATTTAATTATATGCAATTTTGTTTTACTTATTTATAGATTAATTTCATTTTCACTTGTTATTCACAAAGAAAGTTTAATATCATCAATAACGATAATCCTGATGTTTCAAACTGTGAGACTTTACTGTTGAAACAAAGGATTAAAGATCATCGTTATCAACTATATCAACATTACAAATCTTTTTCTTCGAATGAGGAAGGAAGGAGACACATTCTAGAACGGATGTCTCTATAAAATTGAAGCAATATGAGTGATTATTGGGCTTCTGCCAACATTAAGATTTGTATTCTTTCTCTTTATATTTTCTTCTATTAATCTTGTTATACAATTTAATGACTATTTCTTTTCTTTATTTAGGAAAAATGTGAGAAAACCAAAGTTAACAGAGGAAAAATGAAAACTCTTCACAACCAAGACTTCAAATTATTTGTTGTCAAGCGAAATGAATATAT
Source organism: Erythroxylum anguifugum (assembly GCA_027478595.1). Taxonomy (NCBI): domain Eukaryota; kingdom Viridiplantae; phylum Streptophyta; class Magnoliopsida; order Malpighiales; family Erythroxylaceae; genus Erythroxylum; species Erythroxylum anguifugum. The sequence goes on from JANIPN010000004.1 coordinate 30,414,081, forward strand.
AAGTTATTTGTCTACAAGTTGTAGTTATATCAATAAATACAATATTATTTATTGTGTTTTGTATTTTTTTTTTCATAAAACAAAGTCAGAAGGAACTACATGATGATAAAATCACACTCTACAAACTGTCACATTATAAGAAAGGTAAAGGTTGGATGTTTGGAAAAGTGCACAATAATTATGTATGTATAAAAACTTGTTTTAAATTTAAGTTTAATTATTTATCTAGTGCTAACTAATAATATTTGAATTGAATATTGATTTTGTCTTTTAAATTTTAGAATAGATCCAGGAGTTGTTGCAAACATCAATATCTGACGAAAATGAACCAAATGTAAATGACATTTATAACAAGGTGCTTGGTATATGATCTGGCTTCATCGAAAGTCTGGGGTTTGGGCCAAAGCCAACTACTTCATTCTCTTCAAGACCACCATATATTCAACATCTTGAGGAGGATATCAGTCGCTTAATGCTAAATTAGAATGTAATGAAAAAACATTAGCCAAGCCTGAAAAGTATGTTAAAGAATTACTTGCAAATTATGTAACCAATGAAGATGAAAACGAGTTTTAGTCATTAAACTAATATTTGTATTTTAATTTTTGTATATAAGTATTTTTAAAATTGTAACTAACATCTTGTACATGATCAAATTTAATGATATTTTATTTTCAATGTACAATGCTTCTAATTTTTAATTATTTTTATTATATTTTTGCATAATACATTATACAACAAAAAAATTAAATAGTACATAGAACAATATCAATTAAAAATGTCACCAATAATTATAATTTATATGATATAATATTTAGTTATAATTTATATTAAAAATTTCAGAACGTTGTCAAAAATATTTGCTTACGTTTTAAAAAACATTGTTATTAACTTTTGGCTACGCCTTTATCTCTATTTAAACAAATGTAGCTAATAAGTTTTGGTGACAAAAACGAACCGTAACCTAAACTTATTGGTGACGATTCAGAAGATGTCGCCTATAATTTTTTGCTGCAAAAACTACTCGTAACAAAAAACAATTAAGCTATGTTTAGTTGGACGTAAAGTTTAATGAAATGGAATATAATAAAATAGAATGATTTATAATAGAATGAAATGTAAATGAATGTAATATTAGAAAATTATTATTTAGGTGGGATGGAAGGGTTTATAATGTAATATAATGAAATGTTGTTTGGATGAAGATTTATAATGTAACATAGTGTAAAGTTGTTTATTAATTTATATTCCATCATAAACCTCCCAAATTGGAGGCTTTTATTTTTAATGTTTAGGAAGGAATGAGATGTAATACGAAACCTTCATTTTCTATCTCATTTTAATATAAAACGTTCTCCTAAACAATAAAATAACATTACATTCTATTCTATGATAAAACTTTCAATCAAACGTAGCCTTAGTGACAATTTAGTAAAAACATAGCTTATAATTTTTTGCTACGGATATTTGGTGATGATTTTGACGACAAATATAAATGGTCGCTAATTACTACTAGCAATGATTTTGATACTTTTAGTATCGAAAATTTTCATCCCTAAAGATCCCATTCGTTGCGGTGGAAACTCACCCTGTATACAATGCGAAGAATTGCATCGGAGAGAAGTTTCTTTTATTGATTAAAAAATAAAGAATGGTTGAAGCAATTAGCAGTTACAGGAGATCATATATAATTGTGAACAAACACTAACGATTCTACGACAAAGGTAATTACCTCTGCGTTTGTCGCCTTAAACAACCTGCCACCAGCCGTATTCAGCCATCACCTGCCAATTGCTTTGCTATTCGTCACTTTCACCTTTGCCCCTCGCTACAGTCTTGAATCGTCAAAGATGGCATGTTTAGTTTAGGGGCTTGGGGAAATTGACAGGCGGGTTGGAAAAATAGGTTGGGCGGGTCAGATGGAGTGAGTTAGGTGGGTCAAGTTTTTTGGTTATATTTGATAGACATGGCATGGCATGTCATGTTCTAATTGGTAGTCATATCACAACTTCTGTTAATTTTTTCAACTACAGAGTTGTCTTTTACCCAAACAAGCACTATGACTTACAGTAAGCAGGATAACGAAAAGAAGAAAACAATGGCGGGTACCAAGTAAAAGTCAAGAGTATAAATTATTATGACAGGAGAGGAAAATGTATGCCTAGCTGTCCAAATTGGACCCTATCCTCCCCTAATTCAGTAAAAAGGTCATATTAAGCAAAATAAAAATTCCTCTTTTTTTTTGGGACAAACACCGGTATCATATGTTTAAACTTACAATATCGGTTTGTTTTCCTTTCGCTCCCATCCCATGAATAGGATAAGAAGGCACGTCTTCTATGGAAAGAAGAGTTGGCAACCTAAACGTGTGTTAGGTTAGACGGCTGGTCCAAAAAGGTGTCGCCTCGACCCCAAATTATTCCCATTTCAAGTAAATGGAATGTTATAATTAAAAATAATAAGAAAAAACAATATCACTTTACCTTTTGAGTTCTCTTCCTCCTTCCTCTCGCATAAACTTCCCTCAAAACACACACACAAACTCCATCTATTCTTTGTAAACCTTTTTCTTTACTCTTTGTTAGTAACACTCAGGCAAAGTTTCTCGATCTGTACTTGGTATCAGTTTCACTTTGTTTTTTGTGCTCGTTTCCTCCGTCGTTTTCTGGTCAATCTAATCTGATTTCCTTTGAAATCGGGGAATTTCGATTTCTGTTCTAGTTTTGGAATCTGGATTCTAGTGTTTAGAAATCAAAGCATAGATTCTCTCTCTCTCTCTCTTTTTTTCCTTTTAAGTTAATAACCGCGTTCAATTTTGCATTCTTATGTTCAGGATTTCTTTTGTTCCTTTTTTGGATATCTTGATTCTTCTCGTCCTTTTTTTGGATTGGACTCTTAACTCTTTTCTCTTCTCAATCTAACGTCCTTGTTTACTAAGTATTGCAAAAGGGTAAAGTTCCCACCTTTTTAGTTGTAGAATAGAAAATCTGTGGGTGTGTTGACTTGGTTATCTCTCGGTCTTTGAGGAGTAGAAATCTGGCCTTCAGGAGCTGCTGTATTAGGAACAGCTAATCTGGTACAAATCTCGCAAAAAACGTAGTATTTCATCTTCTGGGTTGGGCTGTTCCAAGAATGGAAAAATCTAAGATTGACCACACGGTTGGAGGCAAGTTTAGGTTGGGACGGAAGATTGGGAGTGGATCTTTTGGAGAACTCTATCTGGGTATGATTGAATTTTAGCAATAATTGATATGTTTCACTATTTTCCATCTAACTTTGCTTTTGAGCGAGGCTCCTTAGTCCTAGAGTTTGACTTAGTGTGGTGATTTGATCTGGACGTCTTTAGGTGTTAATGTACAAACTGGGGAGGAAGTTGCGGTTAAACTGGTAAGTAACATTTTCTGCATTGATTGTATTATTCTGCTCAAAAGCTGCTTATTTGTTTGTATAGGTTCTACTAGATTGTAGTTATGTTGTGATTGTAACGTCAATATGATTTGTGTATCACATTTGAATACCATTCGGTCTAGCTTAGGGGCTTAATAGAATGTTTGATTATATCATGATAACATCATTCTTATCCATCCTATCTCTCTTCTATGGGGCTACTGTCCATCACTACAGCAATTATTCCAACTTATTCTTTATCAGCTGCTAGCTTTACACCATTTTCATGTTGAACTTGATAATGTATGTGAATTTCATTCCTTGCAACGTCTGAAGCCTACCAGGAGTTGAAAGTGATTTACTTTGAAGCATATCTTTGGAAATTAGAGCAGTTTTAGGTTTTAGGAGTCCTAAGTGAGAATTTCAGGAACTTGGTCTGAATGAAGAGGTTTCAGATCCTTTCTCTTGGTGAAGGAAAGTAGGAATTCAACTTTATATTTTGCTCTCTTTGAGACATTCAGATCACCTCTTTATTACAAATGTGGCATATATTACTGTTAAATTGCAATGAAGAGAGAATGCTTTTTGTGACAATCTTTAGGTTTCTCAAAGATTTTGTGATGAGATAAAACATCGTGTCAAAAAAGGTTTTCTGTTTCTTGATGGTGAAAATGTTCCTTGCATCTGTGGCATCATTTTATCTCTTGATTCTTTATCAGCTGCTAGCTTTACACCATTTTCATGTTGAACTTGATAATATATGTCAATTTCATTCCTTGCAAAGTCCAAAGCCTACTAAGAGTTGAAAGTGATTTACTTTGAAGCACATTGTGAGAATGTCAGCCTGAATGAAGAGGGTTAATATTTTTCATCTTGGTGAAGGAAAGTAGGAATTCAAGTTTATATTTTGCATGCTCTCTCTCTCTTTCTCTCTCTTAGAACATTCAGATCACCTCTTTATTACGTATGTGGCATATATTATTGTTTCATTGCAATCTTTCAGGAAACTGTGAAGACGAAACATCCTCAACTTCATTATGAGTCAAAATTGTACATGCTTCTTCAGGGAGGAAGTAAGTATTCCTCTCCCCACCACTCCCCTCTCTCTCTCGTGCACACATATACACATACATAATCTCTGGACATAGTGTGATTATTTTTTCATTAGTATTTAATCTTCTGGCTCTATGTTATAGTCCTTGTGTACATGTATCCTTATGTTGGTGATTTACATGTATCCTTATGTTGGTGATTTAAGTTAAGGAAACCTGTGAGAGTAACATTTGGTAGTCTTTCATTTCTTGAATTAATAAGCTGCTCTTATTCATGTGATGAAGCTGGAATTCCCCATCTTAAGTGGTTCGGTGTGGAAGGAGAATACAATGTCATGGTTATTGACCTTCTTGGACCAAGTTTGGAAGACTTGTTCAACTATTGCAATCGGAAATTTTCATTAAAGACCGTATTGATGCTTGCAGATCAATTAGTAAGCACACTGTTTGATCTATGTTGAATCTTGTTTGCTAAAATGTAAAAGTACTGCATTTTATCGTTTCAATATCTTCAGATTAACAGAGTTGAATACATGCATTCAAGAGGTTTTCTTCATCGTGATATAAAGCCTGACAACTTTCTGATGGGCCTGGGCCGCAAAGCCAATCAGGTACTTGTTCCAGTGTAACTCCTGCACTTCATTCTTGCACTGAAGAGAAAAACATTTTTGTCCTTCTCAGTTTGTGACGAGCTTGAGGTTTCTCAAAGATTTTGTGATGAGATAAAACATATAGTCTCAAAAAAAAAAGTTTTCTTTTCCTTGATGGTGAAAAGGTCCTCTCATTGACGGTTTCTTTTTATATACTGATTCCAATTTTTTGTGGCGCGTTCGTAGTTCTTACATGTACTACCTTAGGATTTTCCTTCCTTTCTAATTGCCTGAGTTATTGATGCTGGATGAAGAAACCTAAACTATTACTAAAAGTTTGTGATGCTCTTTTGACTATCCTGTTAGTAGAGAGTGTGAGTGAGAAGTTCTTAGTTTTATACAAGAAGCTACTGTTGCTTTGTTTTCGTACACAACTAGATTTCAAGCAGCCTAACTATTGCAAATATGAGCTAAGGTTATTAAACCTTGTAATGCTCCATTGTGATTTTATCTTTTTTTTGTATGTCTAGATTCATGAACATGATCTTCATTGCTGGTTTTTTGTGATTTGTTTCTCTTAATCCAAACTTTGAGTCACTAGTTCTCTATGACAACCTTTTGTAAATTCCTACTTCACTGTAAATTTTTTAATATGTGGAGGAGATATGACTAATACTGTCTTCCAGCCATATCATTGGTACTATTTTAATTTTTGCAATAATCTTATGTCAGGTGTACGTTATTGATTATGGCCTCGCAAAGAAGTATAGGGATCTTCAGACTCACAAGCACATTCCGTACAGGTATGTTTTTCGTATATGTGATTTTACAATTGTGTTATTTATCCCTCAAATTTTCATCTGTATATTTTCTACCTGCCTTTCAGCTCTTGTATCTACGTTTGAATGTTAGCTCTTCATGTCTTTCTCTCTCTTGTCTGATTTCTTCTTTCTTGTTTACTTATGCAATTTCCTATTTTATTTTCATTGCCTTCACTGATTCTGTCCAGTGTAGAGGAGACTCATTTGATTTTTGGTTGCAGAGAAAACAAGAACCTAACAGGAACAGCCCGATATGCAAGTGTTAACACTCACCTTGGAGTTGGTGAGTTTCATTCCCTGGATTTCAAGCTATTAAGTGGATGTTAGCAAATCAGTTCCCATTGTACATAGATTTGTTCTGTGTTTGCGATGTGATCAGTATGCTTTAATTGGCAGAGCAAAGCAGGCGTGATGATTTGGAATCTCTTGGTTATGTTCTTATGTATTTCCTAAGAGGAAGGTCGAGTTTATAGTAGCCCATTCTAATTCAATCTTTTTGTTTCCTGAACATTGATCTACTTGGTATTGAATACATGTATTTAAACTTTTGCATACTAACCTTTTCCTTTCCCTTTTGACTTTCAGCCTTCCCTGGCAAGGATTGAAGGCTGGCACGAAAAAGCAAAAATACGACAAGATTAGTGAAAAGAAAGTCTCAACTCCTGCAGAGGTATGATCTTATGTTTTTCAATAATGTCCAACTCCTATTACTAGGCAAACAATCTAATTTAAGTGAAAAGAGTATACTGAAGAAATTGTAATTTTTTACACCCTATTAAATTATTGTTTGACATGATCTTTGCATGATGTACTCAAGATATTTCAAGTTATTTGGACAGTTCTAGGCTTCACATTTCAAACATCTATCAGATCAAGCCTGAACTTGATGCATGTAATTCTAGTATAGAATAGGTATCCCAAATTTGTTCATCAGAAAACAAGGACTGGAATCTTTGGAGCTTATATCAGTGCATCTGGTAAAATGAGCTGTATGAATTTGGTAGTATATTTTTTCTCAATATTGTCTTCTCCAAGAGTTGTGCTTATATGATCTGTCTTTTCCTCATGAACTCGTGCTTGCATAGAAATGTGCATTTAATCTAGATTGGGGAAGTCTAGGCTGCATCAATTAATTGCCAGCAGTATAGTTTGCAGTTTTTTGTTTATGATATTGTTTTGCTAGTATAAATTGGCAAGTGTTGTGTAACAGGTGCTTTGTAAATCATACCCATCAGAATTTGTTTCATACTTCCATTATTGCCGGTCGTTGAGGTTTGAAGACAAACCGGATTATTCATATTTGAAGAGACTGTTTCGAGACTTATTCATTCGGGAAGGTCAACTGTCTAAATTGACTACTGTCATTTTATACGTTAAAATTTCTAGAATTTTACCCTGAATGTCTACTTTCTGATTCATATTAATGTGACTGTTATGCCATGTTCTTAGTGTTATGTGAAATTGTTGATGTTGCAGGTTATCAGTTTGATTATGTTTTTGACTGGACTGTGCTGAAGTATCCTCAGATTAGTAGCAGCTCTAGGGGACAGGTAAGTGATGTAATGTAACATGAGGCCCTTAGTTTGTAGTACTCTGTGATGTTTGCATACTCTAATTCTTGCTGCTTTTCAGCATTCTAGTGCGAAACCAGGCCAAGTTGGACCATCAGCAGATAGACCGGCCGAAAGGGTGTCGGGTATAAATCTATTATAATGCATCTAAAAGTAACTGTTGCTTTTGTGGAAATCTAAACTGCAAACAGAAGTTGGAGATTTTTTTGAACGTTTGGTTACCATAAACAGTTTTATTACATGGAAATGCTAGGCATTGGATAAGGTTTTAATATCAAACAGTAGTCCAACCCTGATTTCAACAAATCATTCTTGGATTCTTATGGGAACTAAGATATGTTTGCTAGGCAGAAGGCCGCAACTTACATAAAGCACTTGTTTTCCAACTTTCCTTTCTGTTGCAGTTGAATATGTGTAAACTTATGGATCCAAAGCTTTGCCCTTCTCATGTTTGATGGTGATTGAAAATTTAATGTTCTAAGCATTTGTTTTCTCTGAAATATATCCTAGTTGGAAAGGAGATTCGAGAGAGATTCTCAGGTGCGGTGGAAGCATTTTCAACAAAAAAGATCCCTAGTTCTAGTCCACTTGAAAATTCGAGGCACAAGAGTTTGAATAATGTAAGTTTGTAGCTTGATGTATAAGTTACTATGTTTTAGATTGGAACTTAAAAAGTATTGTTCCATGCCTTGCACATGTGAACTAGGCTGATTGGTACCTTGTGCTTTTGCTGCAGTCAAAACCTAAAAAATGTTAATAGCACTTTGAAAGTTACCTTGCTGGTTAATGCAACAGAGATTCTTTTTTCTTTTATTTGCTCCTATTTGAGTGTCTTGTTACTTTCTGCTTCCATTTCAAAGACAAAGGGAAGCTTTGCCAATAATTGTTTGAAGGGAAAGGGCAATTAATTCTAAACCAAATCGTACGAAGAATAATGTATAATATATATTATATATTATACATGAAGAACAAAGCTGTTGTGATTATGGTAAAAGAAGTATATTATAATCTGTTGGGTAGATGGAGGCATTTGATTGAATCCTACAATTGTTACATACGCATGTTATTGATTTCCATAGTGTGTCATGGCCTCATTTGTTTGTGGATAGAATTGCTATTCCATTCGAAAGCTTGAGATGGTGTTTGAAAATCGTTGTGCAGCAGCCTGAACAAGAAAAAGGGCGCAGTTCCTCTCGGTATGGCAGCAACTCAAGAAAAGCCATCATCGGTAGTAGTAGTAGGCCAAGTTCCTCTGGAGAGCCTAGCGAAAGTCGATCAGGGAAAGTAATTTCTAGCAGTGGGCGTGTGACTTTGTCTCAAAGAATGCAGCAGCCTGGCCCTGGCTACGAGCACAAATCGCCACAAACACGTGCTTTTGGTACATCTAGCAAAAGCACCCGAGACGAAACCTTGAGGAGCTTCGAATTCCTCTCAATCAGGAAGTGACTACGGTGGTGTAGTGAGTGTAAAGTATATAATCAATCGTGCTCATTCATGCACCAAGAATGGAAGCCGAATTCTTCCCCACCATGTCCAAGAGAGATTGGTATTCCTTGTATATGGGAGGGATATAAATATAACTAACACTACTTGAAATGTTATTTTATCATTCTGACTTGAATTATGTATCAGAATTTTATTTTACTGTGTTTGGGTTGTAACAACTCGGGCTTCTTTATGCGCTGCACCACGCCTGGTTGGATTGTGCTCCAATTCATTTAAACTAATTAAGGATATGTAAGGATTTTTGGAGATAAATAATTAATTATGGTGATGCTGGAATTCTCACCTATAATCTGTATTACAGGTTATATTACATGTGAACCAACGAATATTCATATATTTATATGTACAATTACCTGCAATAGTTTGATGTTAGCTGCATTTTAAATAGGAGAGCCAAGATTTGAATTGTCAGAGTTTTCCCCATCACAGGGTTTCAACCTTTTTTTATGTCTGAGAAAAAGTAAAATTGCATTAAGAATGAATTAATCCAAAATACAGGGTCTGAAAAAGATAAAACAAAATGACTATGGATCAAGAACAATGCGAATCTAACCTTCAAACACGTATCAAGGGATGTAACGTACAGCTTACCATGCATGGATTCCTTACCAAGTGATTGAATTAAAGACCTTATCGCCACTTAGCTCTTAAGGTAGAACTACATCTAACATGGATTTTGTGCGCTACAATTTGCTCCCGAGTTACTTGAGTCATACCTTGCAAAGCTATGAAACAACTGAAGCTCTCATAGGAGAAAATCTAAATAACAAGTAAATAAATCAACCAATCTCCTAATTTCCTTTCATGGTTATTACAGGCCCATTTAATGAGATCATGCCAGTTATTGGATGGAGGTAAATGATTGCATAATCTTTGGATCTATATCCAAATTTGAAGTCACTCACATAAAAAAAAAAAAAAAAAGTGTTGGATAGTTTCACTTTCAAGTTTACAAAGTGGCCAAGAATTAAAAATATTTTGCATCTCTTCACCCTATCCAGAATTGCAAACTTGTCAGAGAAGCTTGGTGAAACCAAAGTAGTTTATGCCATTTGATCTTTGGAGCTCGAGACCTCTAAAAATTTCTGCATGAGGAGTTAGAATAGGTGCCAGATTGTTTTAGGTTCCATCTCGGTTGATCCTCCTTATCTGGTATCAATCTAATGTTGAGATTTAGAGGGTCAAGACAAGTTGAATATGCTTTAATGGCTTTTCTAATTGTTACTTTGAGTGGGATGATATCCCGAAGATGAGTAGCAGCAGGAGAGAAAATCCTTATGGTGTACGTGAATAGGAGAGAAAATCCTTATGGTATACGTGAATCCACTTCGCCCATAAGGATTGCTGATCCATCATAATTCTCCAAATACTCCTACTGAATAGAATGCACTCAATAGTCTTGATGATCACCATGGGAAACCAAATGTGAGAGACAAAACACTGAGATTGTTAAGTATGGAAATCACTAGCTATATCCTTCCTGTTAACGATAAAGACTTGTTGCACTAATTATAAATTCCAGCTTTGAATTTGTCAATCAATAGTCTGAGTTCACTACTCAAGCGTGTCTTGGTGGAGACTGAAACTCCTAGTACTTGATAGGGGTGAGGAAGCTTTTATACCCGTGATGCACTCGAGAAAGCATACCTTGTCTGTGGCTCCTTTGGCCACTAACAACTGACTTTTTTCTGATAAATCGATAAGCCTGAGAGTTGCTTCAAAGATCTTAGTGTAGTCATGAAAGCACTGACAAAATTTGATTCAACTCTAGAAAAAAGGATAAGATCATTTGCAAAAATGAGTTAGTAACCCTTAAATCATTACACTTTAAATGATACATGAATTTCCTATTTGCCTCTGCCCCTTTCCTGATCATTCAAAGGAGTACTTCCGTACACGAGGTAAAGAGGGAAGCGAGACAGTGTGTTTGCATGCCTCAATCCCCTCGCTCCAAGGAAGGATTTAGTGGGAACACCATTGATCAAGACTATGAAGGATGTTCTTGTAGGAAAATCCTGGTGCATGCAACATAAACACGCGGTGCCGAAAATTAAAAGAAATTATTCTTGAACTTTTCCAAATTTTAGGATCTATGTGCCTATACAAGGAAATGCCATTAAACCTAGCTGAAAATTTTCAATTCACATACATGTTCATAACATATATATATAGGAATTCATGGTATTTACACAAATCAATCATTTATATAATAACTATATACCTCGTGTGTAGTCTCTTTTGTTCTTTGTTCTTCTACTCGTCGAGTTGTCGCAAACTACAACAACCAAAACAGACCTTCTCCAACTGTATCCATGCAGAGATCAAAGAAATTAATTGAATCAAATTCTTTAATCCGAAAATGATTAGAACAAAGACAAGAGTGCTAGCTCTCTTCTTTGTCCTATGTAAAGAAAAACCCTGGAAGAGAATGAAGAGGAAGAAGATGAGAAAGATGAGGAGAATAAGGTGAGAATCGTGAAGATTGCTTACTTAACCATTTTCACGATTATCATCATCTTACTTGCTTTTTGTTTTTGTCTTTTGTCATTTAAAGACAATAAATGCATAAATTTAAAGAAGCGTCTCTCATCTTCCAAGTTGCACATATCTTATATATATATATATATATATATAAATGTTGAGGTGGTCCATTCACACTGAGGTTGGTCCTACCGAGTCCCGAATGTGGAAAAAACACCGGAGACCTGTTTCAGTAATATCAATATCACCATCTAATCGGAACATATCTCGATCTCATTGGGATCCATTTGGTTCTATTGCTCTCCATATAATAGATTTTTATCCAAAATTATTTTACGAGTCTTCTAAGTCACTCTTATGCGTGTAACCTATTAAGTTCTTGGTTATGTTGATTAATTACTTGGGTTAACACTTAATCCAAGCAAGTCATGAGCAGCGTCTAGCAACATATCTTGACCCCTAATTGACCAAAAAGTAAGTGGTTTGATGAACAAACCCGTGATTGTCACGAACCATCTTACGAATCCTCCTATAGACAATTGCTGTGCAATTTGTCCTTTCACCATGCTATACCCCTCTTAGTTATGAGTATGGGTAAAGTGTCAACTCTCACTAGACTGACTAAGTCAAATCTAGTCCAAGAGATATCAATTCTCATCCTGGGACATTTACTCAATATGTCAATGAAGACATTCTTCATGACACATGTACTCCGGCCAGAGATTTCCAAGTAATTACCTCAACAAGAGGCCATTGGTATCATTTTCTACTATCACAGAAGTGATGAATCCTCTATTGGCTTCTCAATTACCTTTAAATATCTCAAGTTGTACCTAATCACCACCCTATGAGCAACCTTTGCAAGGTAACAAGGAATGGAGTCAAAGCACATAATCAGTATCCAAGATATCCTTGAGTACCTCAAGTCTAAGGATACTTGCATCATTTCTATGAGAAGATTATCACTGACATTAGAATAGAACATCCATCTGATGATCTCATGGTAGGTCATCCAATATATTGACTAACTCTAGTAAGCATCCACATCCTAACTGCAAACATTTCATGTTTACAGTTTCTGAGATCTACTACTTAATCAAATCAAGGAGTTTCACATGTGCTAGTCTATCTGAATTAACGTTGTCTAGTTATAACTGGGGATAATTTAGATACTGACATAATTGCATATGATAGGAATCTCAGTATTATGATCACATCATGATTTCCTTCATGCTATGTCATATATCATGGACTTCATTAATTTACTTATAGATTAATATCAATTCATAAATAATGAACACCAACTTAATGAAATATGCCTTTTTATTATTAAAAATAAATTTTATACACAACTTTGTACAAAAAGCGCTAAAGGCGATTGCCTTTATAACACTACTCTAACAAATCTCTCACTTAACCTAAAGTCAATCGCCTTGGTATTGAATATCATAGGCGAATACATGAGAATCAAGGCTATTATGTGACAATAGATCAACAATATTTTGCTCGGTGGGAATTCTCTCTATATACATCACCTCGACCAATAATCTCCCTTATCAGATGATATCTGCGGAGCACGTGCTTAGATCGTTGATGAGACTTTGATTCCTTCATCTATGCAATAGCCCCATTGTTGTCAAAATACAACTGTATGGGCCCATCACTGCTAGGAACCACACCAATTTCAGTAATGAACTTCTTGATTCAAACTGCTTCCTTTGATGGGTTTGAAGCCATAATGTACTCTGCCTTGGTTGTTAAATCGACAGTCGTCTCCTGTTTGGAACTCTTCCAACTAACCACCCCATCGTTCAGTGTGAATATATAACCTGATTAAGATTTGGTATCATCCTTATCTTTAAAGACTCTAAATAGACTTTATAGTTTCGCATCTGGTGGCCAGTTTTGCCATAATGGAAGCAAGTTCCTTTTGGCACAGTCTTTTTAAGTTTCTTTTTGGCTACACTCCCTTTTGATTTCTTAGACCTTTTCTTCTTTAGGTTTTTTTATTGAACCAGAAGAAGAAGAGTCCACCATTAGCGCTGGCTTGCTATCCTTCTTGATAACTTGGTCTGCTGTCTTAAGCAGATTGATCAACTCAGGGATTGTCGTGAAGATTTGATTCATCAGATAGTTCATCACAAACTGTGAATAACTATTAGATGTAAGTGATCTAGAAGGGGGGGTTGAATAGATCCTTTAATCTTTTTGTAATTTTCTACAATAAAATCAGAAGTTAAAACACACAAAAACAATTTAAATAAATTTAAATAAGTAGAGTAGGGAAGAAGATCAAACGCTGTTTATAGAGGTTCGGTGCTAAGACCTACGTCCTCTACCTAAGCTCCCACTTAGGATTTTGCCAACCACTTTATTGCA
>JANIPN010000004.1:30485735-30498842 GCA_027478595.1 Erythroxylum anguifugum
TATTATTATCAAAACATAAAGGGATTTAATTTGTCAACCACCATTGATCCAACATTAGACAATTAAGTTCGGGGAAAAGTTCCAAAAAGGCTTGTGACCAGGCTTTCCTAATAGTGAAAATGAAAGGGGCAGGTATATCATTATAAAGGAAAGTTTGACCTTCCTAAAAATCCTAAGGCAAGTTCTAGGGTGGGCCCCTATACTGGGATTTACCAAATGTCAGTATTTGAGAGGTAGAGAGTGAAGATGGTATAAAGGTCTTGGAAGTTGAGCAAGGATGACGAAAAGCTAGAGCTTGAGCTGGAAGTGAAGGGATGGAAATTTTATTGGGGCCATATCTAGGAAAGACATGTTACCAGAAAAGGAAAGAAAGTTAGTGTTAGACCCATATGTCCAGCTTACGGGATCATGCGAGTGTTGGCGAGCCTTGGCCAATACTTGGCACGCAAGTTGGCACAAGGTACAAGGAAGGAATGTTGACGAGGGAATAAGGCAAAATCTTGCGAGTTGATGAGCAAAACTCGAGGAACTTGCGAAGTAGGCGAGGGATGCGAAAAGTATCAGCGACGATCTCGAGAGTAGGCGAGATTCGATACGCGTGGGCACGCGTAGGCTCGCATTGGCGGAAATCTTTGACGAGACGTGAGATTCGGATACAAAGCCGTGCGAAGATGGAAAACTAAGTCATGTGAGACCCGAGGATGTGCGAGAAGGCACAAAGGTATGCGAGATCTCGCGAAGATGCGCGAAGGCATTCGAGTGCGATGAGGCGCATAAGCACTTGACTTCGGCGAGGTAGGTCGAAGATATGTGAAATATGTGAGGTTTTATACTAACTCGGATTATGACTTGTACTTAGTCATGGAGCGACGAGACTGCACCATGAATGAGCTTGATCATGGAAGATGGACTTGTCCATGGACATATATTGATGGACCTATGTGCGGATAGACTTTGGTGACTAGGAAAACATATCAGTAGTGACGTGGCAACTGTGGATGATGTGGCATATGATGACATGGCAGATAAGATTACAATGGATGAACATCATCTTTAAGAGATGAAGATCAAGTGGAAGGATCATCTGAAGATAAAGGAGATCTTCATGGATAAGGATAATCTTTCCTAGATAGGGTGTAATCTGTTAAATGTGATGTAACTTAATCCTATGAGATAAGATATGATAAGATTGTGATCTTAGCTAGTAGAGTTCTAGTAGGACTCTTAGTCATCTAGAAGAGCCTAAAAATAGCTCATTAGTGTTGAGACCTATTCAGTATTCACTCTTGGAGAGAAATCACTCAGAAGAGAGAGCTTTGAGAGTTGAGAGCTTTTGGGGGGGAAGTTTTCATTACAAGGGCTTCGAGTTGGGAGTTCTTTTGGTGCTTCGAGGAGCATGTACTCGTGTCTTTTGTTAACATTTTATTAAGAGTTAATGAAAGAGGTAGCTTTGGCTACATTTAAAAATCTCTTGTTGCTTTTTTTACTCTATTACACTTGTGTTCTTTTTGTGTGTGAGGAAAACACTTAAACACTTGTGTGCCGGTGATGTGTTCGAGGGCTAATAGAATTGTTTGGCGACATTCACGTAAGAAGGTTGAATCTTGCTTAAGCGGACCTAAGCGGGATTATTACACGGGCGCGACTTGCAGTAGAAATTCGAGTCCGAAGAAAATCTTTGTGACAGGTAGTATGAGTAAACCTTATCTTGTGCTCAATAAAGATCAAGACAAGAAGCACAAACCAGAAAGCAAGATAGGAAGCATAGATGCAGCAAGGCTATAAACAGAAAATAGTTAATAATACGGAAGAAGGTTGAGATAGAATCAACTAGAAATATAAAGGAGATCACGATCTTACATGGAGTGTAGGCATGCATGGCATAATTCAAGAGAGAAGTTGTCTCTCATCCAAAAAAATGTTAGAAAGCACGACATCAAATTATAAGTAATTAAAATTTAAATGTATTATAAAAACAAAATTTATGAAAAGATAATTTTGATATGTAATTTTAGTGAAATTATCAAAATTATTATAAACTTTATTATTAACATTTTAATACATAAATTTTTATTTATATCAAATATAAGTAAATATTAGTGTTTGTTAATCAATTTTGTTAAATGTCATGTGTTCTATTTTTTTTAATAATAGGACACATGAATCATTAGTTAATTAAAAATAGAAAAGGCACAAATTTGTAGGCATTATGTTACATTCCAATACAAATTGAAAATACATCTCAATTTCTGGCATGACAAAAATCCAATTAGCAATGCTTTTGTTGAGTACGATCTACAAAATATAAAGACTTTAATATACATTTACACTAAACACACGTCTATAATTGCAAAAATTATTGTGTAGATACGCAAACTTAAAAACAAACCCAATTGACTGCCTCAAGGCAATACCAAAGCCAAATAATTCTCATACGACATATACTTTTGCAATGAGAAATTCTCACCCAATAGAGCTAGCTTCCTCACATTCTGAGAAAGTTAAACCCAACAAGGTTCATAATTTACGGAAACTCTCTCTATCCATCGAAGCTAGAGATGATGTCTCAACCTTGGAACACTTATCATTTGGCAGCAACGAGTGGTCACTATTCCTTCATTGTCACCTCATCAGGAAATAACCCTACCTTAAATTTTATTTGAATGTAAAGGCAAGTTTCTACATTAGTATTTTTATTTTTAATTAATAATTCATGTATCCCAACATTTTAAAAAATTATAAATTAAAAAAGAAAAATATATATTCCTTTCTTGTATACATAATTACTCACTAGATTTGGTATATTCAAAAGTGAAAACTAAGTTTTGCTATGTTAAATTATTTATGTTGTTATATGTAATCTTTTAAAATAATATACAATGATTGTAATAATTATAGAAAACTCCAAATATACTCATTAACCTTCCAAATATACACCACATAATTGTAATAATTATATAAAACTCCAAATATACTCATTAAGTAAAGGTTTAAAAATCAAGTTTCAATGAAAAGGTAACATGCTTAAGGGATTTAACAGAGTTTAAAGATAATTCAAGTTAAGTATATTTGTAGATCTTATTAAGGACTACACCATCATTCTGTTCCAACAATCATCACATTATAACTAATAACACGTGAACGTCGGCTATAAGCACAGCACAGGGACGTTACACCAAAACTTGTTTCCTATGATAATGGTACATATCACGGTAGTTTAGACTGGCCTTCACCATCAACCTTGCTCTGATAAGGACTCCACATGTCAATTTGCTAACATCAACCTCAAGGCCACTGTGATCTTAGGTGCCCATCCAACCCTTTTAGATCCGAGACACAGTACATGTTGCCATTGAATCAACTCTAAGCTCTCAAGGGTACCTAGGATATTATGAGTTAGATTGAATTATTGAGAAAAGGAAGATTTCGGGTTACAGGATAATTGGGATGTTTAGTCTTGTAAAAAAGTTACTTTGTTACCAAAATCTCATTCTTACTAACAAAATTGTCTTTTTAACATATTCATACTATTTATTTATACTAAATATGATTAGACCTTAATTATTTGCCTTCGTAGGTCCCACTCTTTACAATTATCCAATGCCTTTCAGGGGCTTTCACGGCTTTGTTAATTTTTTATCTCTCTGCCTACAAATGGCAATGTGATTCTCAACATTTCTCACGTACATGTATTCTCCGAAGAAGATACGACCACTCTAATATTCATCTTATAATAAAACTAACCGAAAATTAAATAAATTTAAAATATGAATGAAAATATTATAATTAAAATTTAAAAATTAATTAAAAAATGAACTAATCTATTTTACTTTAAAAAAATTTATTAATTTATCAAAATTAACCAATTAATTAATAAATCGATCGACTTAACAACAATTACTAAAATAGAACCAAAAAGTTATAAATCGAATTAAAAAGTTTATGGTTAAACTGATTGAACCAATTAAACTTTTTAATCATTACTAATATCTTATCGCATTGCAAAAATCTTTTATACTAAAATCATAGAAACAAAGCTCCAATGCTATTTGCCTAAGATCTAAGACTTCTATCCATAACGCATACTATAAAGGAAATTTTGTCCAATGACGTAACACTATGTAGCAACACATTAGTATAAATGCTTAAGGAAAATATGCACAGCAATCAACCTAGAAGATGGAAATCTTTCCACTGTTGGAATGAAAACTTGGACTTGCATTTTTAAGTTTATTGTCTCAGGGGTTTCTCAGAGCTGCCAATCTCTTCTCCAACTCGTCCACACCGGAACTGCAATGTTGAGTTAAGGGATGGTCAAGCTTAACATAAACCGTATACAACATTAAAAGAAAAGGATCCTCATAAAGATATAGGAATACCTGCTGACATCCTCTTTGTTCTTCCCAGCAATTTTACCTTTTGGTGCCGAGGACAACTGTCGAATTTTCTCATAAAAATCAGTATTATGCATGTGAGAAACATGATGGTGTTGCAAATAAAGAGCCTAAATGAGTAACAATAAGTACCTGTGACGCAACATCAACACCAATTTCATCAAGCACCTGCCAGGAGAGTTACGGGAAATGTCAATCAGTTCCTTGCTTAAAAGAGTCAAATAGCACATGATTCCAACTCTTGTTCTAGCATCTACCTTGTAATTCTTTTGTGTTTTCACTTTTATGTTGACAGAAACTCACCTCCTGATTATTATATCCAGCGAGACTTATCAAGCAATTTTTGCTCCTTAGCCTTCCAGTGGGAAGGAAAACCTAGTAGGGTAAGTACTTTATCTATCTGTCTACACTTTAGTCCAAACTTACTACCAGATCATCAAGTTTTCACTAACAGAAATGAAACGGCAGGCAACCGCACAAACAGAATCTTCAAATAGAATATAAGTTCCTTAAGCTCATGATTACCACATGTACACAAAAGAAGCTTGAGGATTCATTTGTAGAAGTTTCATGTGAAACATCAAATATACAAGCCAGGAAGATATTCTGATAACATCCACCCGACAAGGAAGGACAAGCAGACTGCAGGCCAAGAAGTCTACCTGATTTGTTAGCTCTTCTGTCTCTTCTTCAGCCTCATCATTATCCAAGGCCTCATCTATAGCGTCTGACATCATTTCTGTCTGCAAGCAAAAGTTACAAGAGCAATGAGCGTCACCAAAATGTTGACAAAGATAAGATTCCTTTTAATATCAAAGAATTGTAAGTTGGAATTTGATCCTACTGTCATATCCATCTGCGCTGACTGCTGCTGAAATTCCCTTACAACCTTCATTTGCTTTGCAGGGGCCATTTGCTGAAATAACCAACAACAGTTATTAATCTAAGCTACCCATAAGGAAAATTATAAATAACTTCCATGTTCAACTTTCAAGTTTTATACTTATATTGAAAGAGTATAAGTTAAAATTTTCTGATACATATGCCATCATCACTGCCACTTGCCAATTATGATTTTTGACACATACCACATGTTAAGATATGAAGATAAACATCATCACTATATGTAAAGAGAAAAAATTATGTATATAAACCTTACTAACCTTATTCATAGCTGCCATTGCCTTGCTGGCACCTTTCAAGCCATCGGCAACTGAAGACTGTGCATACATTGCCTGCAAAATGGGATATGCATCATTGAGAGCTTTTGCAATATTGATTAAAGGGCAGATCCCATTTGACATTCTTTCTCATGCATTCTTGCAGTCATTGACAAAGCACCTGGGTATGAGTTGCTATTCCTCTCATTTGAGCTCGACTTCCTTGCAAGTTAGCTATTTGCTGTCTTAGCCTGATCAGCTGTCGGGCTAGAATTTTAGTGGCAGCCTGCATTATTTCAAACATAAAAAAGAAAGAAGAAAAACATAGAGAGAATCAGGATAAGAATCGTACGCAAGACTTCCAATATTTTTGTAATGGTAGTATGACTAAACTGAAAGCAACACATTAATGAAAAACAACTCACGGGATTCTAATATTGGAATTTGGATATGGAACCTTGGTAGCAGAACAAATGTTATCCAATTTTATTAGGAACTATTCTTTGGAGTGAGAACATGAACTTTTGGTTTTAAGAGAAAAGGGGCACTTTTTTTACTTGAAAATAAAAAGTGATATTCAAAAGCTACCAAGAAAGGTAAGTGTAAAAAATTGAAGCACACAACACACCTCATTCCCTGTCTTCGCAGTTCTTTTTATTTCTGCAACAAGCTTCTTTTCCTAACACAAGGAAAAACTCAAGAGATCTAACACTAGTAACGTAAAAGTGGATATAAAAAAAAATCGCTGCCATACTTCTAATTGCAAAGCTCCAATTTCCTTCTTTAATCCTGATTCAAGTTGAGAATCCAACAAATACATTAATTAGAAAATGGAAACTGTTGACTTAACTTCAAACATGAAAATAGTAAATAATTTCATCATTTCCACTATAATATGTGAATAACTTAAATGAAAGATTAATATATATATATATATAGATCCCAAGGTCCCCGGGCGGATCCAACAAACAAGGGCAATTTTTTTCCTTTTGCTTCCTGCATCTCATCTAATCACGAGTCCTCTAAGATCTAGAGAGGTAACTAAGCCAAGCTAAAACCTGACTTAAATCCAAATTAACATAGAGCATAGCTTCTAAAAAGAAGCAAACATTTCTAAGTCCAATAGCATAAAACAGTAAACCGGAAAGCTATCTTCACAAGTATGCTATTAGTTATCACAGAATGCACTGTCTTCTCACAATTTAATATTTATTATTCACTTAACTGTGCACAATCTATGGATTGCAATTCATGTACTCATCACATCCTTGGAATATTAAAAAAATATAGGAGTGCTTTAAGTCTCACAAAAGCTAGAATTTCTCCAATCTAAACAACGGATATGCCCACTCCTTGATAAGCACATAAAAAGATAAAGGCAGACAAAAAAAGTCAAAATCTTCCATTAAATCCTAAACTGTGTTCAGTAAAAAAAAAGTCAAAATCTTCCATTTTGTTGTTGATCAGTGTAAGAATAACTAAAATGTGGTTGTATCCTATATTGTGTAAGGTAAGGTAATAGGAATTTGTATTCCCCTCCCATGTTAGTATGAAGAACTTTGATCTTTCTGTTTAATTGAATTTCAATATTAGCTTTGAATTTAATAAAAACTAACAATATGTCTGATTTTAATTTTAGGGGATAAAACAAGGTAAACCTATTTCAAGCATCAACAAAAATGAGGTAGTATTTATGTCCTTTAGTTGAGAGATATGGAGAGGATTCCCAAATGTCTGAATATATGATATCTAATAGATTTTGAGCTATTATGTCATGTATTTGCAAGGTAATTTATGCAATTTTCCTTATTTACAAGCATCACAGTAGGAAAAATTGTTTAGATTAATATTGAACTTCATTAAACTCAGAATTTGTTTCAATATACTGCTGGAAGGGTGTCCTAATTTGGCATGCCAAACATCAACATTCTTTTGTGTTAAATTTGCCTCACAGTGGCTATCTTTTGAAAAGGAAAAATCTATGTATTTTGAAAAACAAGAATCACTAAACTCATGAACATCATGTGTTTATATGACTGGCCTGGTTTTGTTTTGTGGATTGGTAGCTTGAAGACTATATAGGCCATCTTAAAGCACTCCTTTGAGCAAAACCTTCCATGTTACCTTGTCCTTAAACAAACAATTAACATTAGTAAACTCTTGTCAGCTTTGGTAAGTTTAGATATGCTCAGTAGATTTTTGGTCATATTTGAAACATGCAGAATTTGTTTAAATGCAAGAGATGTGTGTATATTGTCTTGGAAAAGTATGTGAGATGAGTCTACATTAGCAATAGGGCGAGAATTACTATTAGCAATAGTAAGTTGGTCTTTGCCACCACACTCTGAGTGGATTGAAAGATTGTTGAGGTATGTTGTTACATGATTTGTAGCCCCACTATCTACAAACCATGTACTGTCATTGACTGCTTCAAAAGAGGGATACCTTGTTGATTGAGGGCCAAGTAAGATTAAGGGTAACATTGTGCATTGTCCTATATAGTTTGATGAGTGAAGTTGTTTTGTTTCCATAACTGTGTAGTATTACCTTACCACGATATGTCCAACTGTTTGTGACATTTTAGTGCCTCGTGTCCAAGCTTGTGGCAAAGCTGACAGAAAACTTGATTCCCATTCCATCTACCTCCTCTTCCACGAGATCTTCTTCCTCTAAATCCACCACTTCCACCTTCATTGTTTCGGTTCTGGTTATTGCTATTGTAAGTTGCAAAGTTGGCAGCAAGTGATGAAATATCTGCTTGAGCAATTGTATTTAACTGTTCTATCTTTGTTTCATCCATCATAAGAGAGTATTGTACTTCTTGTAGAGATGAAATTTTCTTGGAGTGCATTAAATAAAACACAACAAGATCATATTTATGACCAAGACCATTGAGGACGCTTAATGTTAGTTCATATTCTGTGATGACATGTCCTGCAATTTGGAGTGAATCTCCTATAGTTTTAACTTTTTTTTTTTATATTTAGAAATGGTGTGTGATCCCTTTTTAATTGTTGAGAGTTGATGTTTGAGTTGCAAGACTCTAACCATGGAAGTTTGAGCATAAAGACTCTTCAGGATTTGTCATACTTAGTAGGATGAGTTAGAATGATTTACCTGTCGGATCACTTCTTCTACAATGGTTGAGAGTAGCCAACATAGTAACAAATAATTTGTTCTTTGCCATGCTTTGTAATCTGGGTTTTCGGTGGCTTGATCTATGTCTGCGATGATGAACTAAGGAGGAGGTGCAATGGTGACAGAAACTTTCAAGTTCAAAAGCTCTTATGACTCCAAGTACTTGCACTCTCTAGTTGATAAAGTTCTGCCTATCAAGCTTAATAGGAAGATTAAAGTATAGTGTCTTTACTAAGATGGGAAAATCAAGAAAAAGGGTGGAAGATTATGAAGCATTTTGGCTACTAGTTGATGAGCCAAAGTTAGGATCCATTGACACTGGTCATGTAGCTCTGATACTATGAATAAATTTATGAAACGAATTGATATTTTATATAAATTCATATTAGCTGGCAGTTGAATTTTCCTTTGTGCCTTCTTTTTTTTACATGCACCGAGTCTTGTTTCTTCTCTTCGAAGCAAAAGAGTCGGCACTCATGCATCTCAAAGTCACTTGTTTCGATGATTATCATTGCCTATAATCTCAAGTTAGTTTAATGAAATGGATTGTGTAGTTTTCTATCAATAGAAAGAAAAATAGTGATTCCCATTATTAGCATTAGCAGCAGCACACAACACTATCAAATATGGTTAAAACTGCGCAGAAATTTCTGCCACACTGCTACGATAAGTCCACAAACTTATATACAATACATTGGCCCACTTCACATTACATAGGATCCACAAGTGAGGCCCTTATGACTTTGATTATATCTGTAAGAGAAACAAGTCCAAGGAGGAGGCGTTGGCGATCCGTGACCCAAACTCTGTGAACATGTTTGCTAACAACCATGTCAATCAGTTCACCGAGAGGCGAGTCAGGATAGCAGGTTACGAGTTCCCTAGGTGAAAGATTGGTAGAAGCGAGAGCTACATGTATTGGTGCAGCCGCTATGTGCTCTGTGAATTCCAGGGCTGTTAAAGGTAACCACGTTTGCAATGAAGATAAATGACATCCTCTCAAGTCTGTTGCAGAAAATGTCCCTATTAGCTTCCTGCGCTTACCCTGGTAAACATCAAATAACAGAAAGGGTTAGGCAAATTGACTGGCTTGGAGAGTTTGATTAGTGAGAGTGAACATAAGATGAGAGGTCAAAAAGAAAGGGAATGAGGAGACGGGTACATTTATAAGCTGCTTGGAATCATCCTCTTGGGAATTCATGGCCACAACTATAGGAACTGCATTGAGCAAAGCAGCTCTCGTGCACTTAATGGCATCAATGACCTTTGTGTGATCAGTAATTCCGAAAACAGTCTCGATGACGGCCCCTGTTTCCCACACATTCCTTGATAATATACGTTGGATGTCAGAAGCATTATCCCTCAAGAACTTCAGCAAGTCCATTTGCGTAAGCATTCGGTAGCTGGAAGCCGACTCTACAAGCTCAACTCCTGAGACGTTCTCCAAGTTGCCGTCTACAGGTACCAAAGCCCTGTGGATTTCTTTGCTGAACACTTCCATACAGTCTAAGATGTTGCAGGTTTGAAATTGAGAGCAAGACAATTGTTAATAGAGTGAACGTGAATTTATATAGATTGAGTACTAAAGTTAAATCGAAACGTATGAGAGACAAGGCACACCTAGTGTTGGGGTTTAGTGTCCACAAGCTAAGGCCCTCGAGACAATGTCCAATGATGGAAGACACAGGGACGGACATCTTCTTGTCAAGATCAGGCATTTCATCGCCACCATTCATTTGATCATCACCAGCAATTTGTGCCAAGATATCTAGCATAGTAACCATCCCTATGTAGTGCTTCCTTACTACTCCTGTATACTTGTCAGATTCCATGATCATTGACCCACCAGCACCAATCCACTGTCTTGGTGGTGCAGCCACTGGCAAGGCGACCACTTGGTTGGCAATCAAAGCATTCATTGTGTGAGCCAAGGAGGCCGTGTAGGGTACCTCCACTAGTCTTCTTTGATCTGCTACCATCTCTCTCACTTTCCTGTCTCTTAGCCTTTCTTTCTCAATGCTATATGTGGTGGTGGCTGATGCGGTGGAGGCGTTGAGACTCACGTGCTCCGATTGTTGCTGCATATTTGCTTGATAAAGATAGCTTGGGCATGGGTTTGCTGCGTCTGTTGGAGATACATGTGGCTAAAGATTGTTTTATAAAGGTGTTAGTATTGCGTGTGCGTGGCAGTGGCTGGAGAATTGTCATCGCATGGTTAAGGCCCTTTTGCCAGGTGGAAACAGCAAGTACCGAACGAAGAAAGGATAGATGTCCCGACCATACAGTATGTTGCCAGCATTGCTGTGATGTGCAATTGAGGGTAATGTCTGCAATCTTATAGTTTTTTTTGTTTTTTTATGAGTCTTAATCCTTGTCAAGATTATTGGTAACAAGGGACTGTACTATCATCTTGTCAATCTCTTTGACCACCTATCTAGTTGTCTGCTCCAATAGCTTTGATGATCTCATTGCTAGCTTTTGCACTTCCGGAAATGAATAATCAAGTTCTTTATCTCATGTATTTACCCGAAAGAGTATAGAGCCAACTAAGTACAAAATGGAAAAGGGCAGAGAAAGATGATGCTGATATGATTAATAATAATAATAATTATTATTATTATTTCAAAGAAACATATTTTCTTTATAATTTGATTAAGGACTTAAATTTTCTTTAAAAATTATCGTAATGAATTCTTTTTCTTTTTTATTTTAAAAAACTAAGGAATTTATATTTATTTAATAGAATATAATAAATCATAAAAAGTAAGAATGAACTAAACCAGGGAAAAGGCATCTTTATCCTTCATGGTAATAAATGAAAAGATATCTTGGAATGCCTTATTTTTGTAAGCATCCTTGATTTGATCCGACAAAAACCATCGCCATGTTTATGTTTCTGCGGCCACCAACCCTTGTAACTTTCCCAACGCATAAAAAACAGTAAAAACCCAATGTGAACAAAACTCTATCAAGAAATTAGATGATGTCCCTTTCTGACTACGTGTTGTCCGATGATTATAATAATCTTTCTGGTATGTGACATAAAAGAGCAAAAGTTGAAAGGAGATGAACAATCTCGTCAGCTTGCTCACTACCTAATTACTTAAACCTTGAGCCTCATCCCCAAAATCCATTCTCTCCGAGGAGAAGGTTTTGACTTCATCCCTCGGTAGGTTTGACTTCATCCCTCCACTTGCTGAATAGTTGAAGGCATTTTCTTTTCTTTTTTTTTTTCTGATTTGCAAAGATAACTCCTATGTCTTAAACCAGGTGTACGTGTAGTTCCAGCTGTTGCAGTTTGCACTATTCAACTTTCTTTAAAATATGCCACCAATCAATCCTCCCCGCCTACTTAAATTTTGTAGGTAAGAAGAAAATCAAAGGTTTCAACTTTGAAATTGGAAACATATGGGTGTTAATGGAGCCTTCAAATGGGAAAATCTATAACACAACTGTGCGACTGTGACATTTGGCCTTTTAGATATTAACTGATTACCAATTCTCACACTTTCGACTTGCGTACTTTTGTGAAAATTGTTTCTTCTTTAATTGGATATTGTAAAAGTATGAAATTCGTTCAGTTTCTTATAATTTTAAAAGAGATGTTACAGGGAAGAAGTTAAATAATTATAATTTATTAAATACGCATATTGTTAAATATGTGAAAAAGGTTAAAGTCTTTAATTTGAACTTTGTTAATATAACATTATATAACATGTAACTATTATTTTTACTAATATAGTCATATAATATTTTTATTTAATAAATGTTTTTTATTTATATTTCTTTTACCAATTATTATAAAATTTATATAGAATTAGTAAGTTAAATATCCTATAGACATATAATTTAATTTTATAATATTAGCTAAAAATACTAATATCTTTATAATTCTAGAGTGAATATAGAAAAGATCAACGGTGTGTTAAATAATTATAATTTATAGAGAAAGTTATAATATTTGAATGTAGTTGGGATTGAAATAATTTTATGTATTATGAATATAAATTATTTTCATATCAAATCTTAATTTATTAAAAAAGTTATTTACATATTTATTAAAATATAAAATATTTATAAATTAAAAAAAGACAGTTCTAAATAATCAATTTCATCGTTTCAAAAAAAATCAATTTCAATTATATAAAGCAAATTAATGTCATTTTTATTATCAATTTCTTAAAGCGCAACTTTTAGCGATTGGAATTACTTACCAACTTGCAATTTAAAATTGGGCAACTGCATCATTCAGAAAACTCTATTTTTTAAAATGTTTAGCAACATTAAAACTCTATTTCACTAGAAACATGAAATTATTGCTACTTCATTCTCAGGTTTAGGTCTTGCCTCTCTCTCTCTCTCTACGAGTGCAAGTGTTGGTCTTGCCGTTCATGTGCAAGGTGAGGTCTAGGTAT
>JANIPN010000004.1:30516775-30529228 GCA_027478595.1 Erythroxylum anguifugum
AAGATGAAAGTCTCTTATGGAGCTTGAACATGGCCGAAAATGGAGGAGGAAAGAGGTAAGAGAAAGTTTTGAGTTTTGAGTTTTAGATTAGTTCTTGGGTTTGATAGCTTGGAAATGGTATGAGATTATGTTTCCTAAGCTCAATTTTGGAGATAGCTTGGTTTAATTGGTTCAATTTTGGATGTTTAATTGATTAGGGTTTATGCTCAATTTTTTGTGATTTGGAGATTTTGGAAGTTTTTGATTTAGATAGCTTTAATATATGAGGGATTTGTGTTTTCTAAGCTTAATTTGAGTGATTATGATTTTTTTTGATATTGAATTTGGGTGATTTGGCTTAGGGAATTTTAAGTTTGAGGAAAGAAGAAGGACTTTGGAGAATTGATGCTTTGGACAAGTTTCTAGCAAGGATATGAGGTGGGTAACATGTTTATTTTTTGAATTATAAGTCAATTATGAAAATTTGAAAAATCAAGAAAGGGTTTTTCGAACTTTATTGTTTCCAAATGATTTTGAAAAATTGTTACAATGGTTAAGTTCATTGTTTTGATATGAATTTTGATAAATTGATAAAACTTCTGAAATTTATTATTTATGAATAATTTGATCAATTATGAAAATTGTTCATTCATTGATTTTGAATGATTTGATAAAATTGATTTGTGTTTGAATGTGTTAATAATTTCTGAAATTCATAATTTATGAAAATTGTTGCATTCCTTGTTGTGAATGATTGCACATCTGTGAACTTGTGACATTTGTGAGTGACTTTATGTTTAAATATGACATGACATGAAAATTGAATTTTTGAAATGTGCCTTCGGGCAATTTGATTTTTATGTGTGAAATGTGCTATGTGGGTTTGGTTAGGTCCTACAAGTTAGAGTCAGTGCACTGTCTCGTTTTTAAAGGCTTCTCCTGCCTGCCCGCTAATGGCACTGGAGCTCCGATCTCAGTCTCCCATAAGTAATAGCGGGACTGTGCAGTACGTTCCATTTGGACCAAAACCAAACCATTATGAAGTGTTATGTGATTTTTGATTTGTTTAAATTGTGATGCATTTATAATGTGATGCATTCATGTTTTTGGAAATTGTGCATGATTTGTGAAAAATTTGAGAATTTTGAGAAATGAGAAAATGAGTTTTGAAATCGTGAAAATTTTGGAAATTTATTTATGAATGATTTGAAAAGTTAAAAGGCTTGAGAAATAAGTTTTGAAAAATTTGCTACTGTAAAATGTTTAAAAATGGCAAATATTTTGAGAAATGATTTTTGCTTATTTTTCAATTTATAAATATATTATCCACAAGCTTTTCAGCTCACCCCCTTTCACCCCCATCACCAGGTATTCGAATAGGAGATCGGATGGAAGACGGTCAAGGCATTAGTTCGACTTTTGCATGTTTATGTAATATGTATAATTTTGGATTTTGATATTTGGCTTTGTACCGTGGCTTGAAAATGCCACTTTTGTTTGCTATTGGAGTATGAAATTGAAGTATGGATATGTATATGAATTATGTATTTATGTATGGAATTGAGTTTGTGTATGATTATGGAATTGGTTTATGTAAGTAAATTATGGTTAGTATTTTATGAATGTGAATGTGATTAAGATGTATATGAATGGGATTAGATATGAATGGAAATTGCATATGATGATAATTTGAGATATGATGGTGATTGTATATAAATGGAATTTGATTCTGAGTATGGATTATGATTGAGACTATTGAAGTGTTTAGGCCTAGACTTGTGTTTGTTATGCTGGGATTCCGGACGGGAGGTTCGATGATTCTGAGTTTTGATTGGGAATTATAGAAGTGTGTTTATTCTATTGCAGGTTTTTGAGTTTTAGAAAATGCAGCCGTTATACTGCCGAAATTTTTATGGCAAGGAATAAGAATAAGAATTAGAATAAGTTTTGTTAAAGGTGAGATAAGATTTTGGTTAAAGGATGAAATTTTGGGACATGTATGAGTGTATAAGAAGATGTATATGATTTGAGTTTAAATTGAGGATGAATATTCCAAAGGGGAAATATAAGTTGTTTTGTATAAGATTGAATAAAGAGAAAAGGAATGAATAATAAGAAAAAAGAAAAGAAAAAAATTTATACCAGTTTCGGATTGATTTTAGTCTAAGGTTTCCAACGCGACGCTTTTCTAAGATATTTGTTTACAGATGTCGTAATTTGTTTCAGTTCGTTTCGAACCGTTTGTTTGAATTGCGTTCGATTCTTCCGCCTTTTGATTCGCAAGTATTTCGTACTTTGTTTTTGTCCGATTTTTCGATTCGATTCGTTTTCGTTTGCTTTGATCCAATTCGCTTTCGGTTTGCATTTCTTCCTTTGACTTTCGTCTCATGTTCCGTTCTTCGACTTCGATTTCGTTCGTTTTCAGTACTTTGTCTTTCGTATATGTTTTTTCGATTGGGGTCCGGTTCCGAGATCGGGTCCCAACATTCCGTCTGCTCAAAACGGTTCATCACTTTCTAATATTATTATTATTTGATTTTCACCAAAATTATTAGACGTGAAGTCATTTTGACTTAACAATTATTGAGCATTTCGATTTCTCCAGCTTCTTTTTGTTTAGTGGTTTCAACTTCTAGAATATTACTTGTAGCATCAATCTTAGTGTCTTCAGTTACACATTTATTACTCCTTGCATCAGCTATGTCCTTTTTCATACCACTAGTTTCCTCCAAGGCTCTTTGTTCCATTCGAACTCTTATCTCAGAATTTTAATAAGAAGATTCCAGAAGTTCAGTATGTTATGCTTCAGTCATCCTTGAAATTGCCATAACTATTACTCTTATTTCTTCAATTGCTCTTTAAGGTACAGGACTTTGGGAATTAGTAAAACCAACATTGTTTATCATCTCTTCTCCTCTTATATCAATTTCTTTGATACTATCATCTCCTAGGGGAATATTTCTAAATTTAAATTATAATAATTCAACCTGCCAACCAATTTTAAAAACTCTACTAGTAGGCACCCATATTTTTGTTAGAGTTGTTAGGCTTCCAAGTGTAAGTGATAGATATTTCAGTTCTCTCTAATTTACCATATTCACTAGGTCTTAAGACAGGGAGATTATCAAGTAGTGGAGCATTTTTTTTAAAATTTCAATACACAACATTGCATAACAAATTCTCTCCATAGTAGCTATTTGAGTATCTATAAAAACTGATTTTCCCAAGGAGCTTGCTAAGAAACTCAACCCCTCAATAGTCCAAAATTCTATTGGTAAATTATGAAAGTTAACCTGAAATGACAGTACATCAATCTTAACTATATGAAGCTCCATACTAGGCCTTCATTTTTGGATGAAGAGAGGTTGCTCACCAATATGCCAGGGTCTTTGTTCCATTATTTCATTGAGGTTTGTTTCATTAGAAAACTTAAAAAGAATTGTACCATCCTCCTGCAGCACTACTCTATCTAATCTTTTTTTTGGCCCATCTATCTTTTGCCTATGCATTGACTATAGGAAAAGCAGGGCGTTTGGTCAAGAATAACCCAATTAAAGTAGAAGACCAGGCCTGGCACTAGTCGCAAGTAGGTTAATAGCAGGGGATATAACTCCATCCTTAATGACATTCTAGTAATGCTTGAGTATGCCCTTATTATATTATGTTTGAAACTTGTTTCGCCATGCTCCCATTGGGCTAGGATTTACTAAATGTTTGTCAACAAAACCAATTCTACCATCATTCTTCTCTTTGTTTGCACCTCCAGAATTAACAAAAAGAGGCTCTCTCGAAAGAATAGGGAAGTCATCCTTAGAGAATAAGGATTCTCCTTTTTCAACTACCCCCATATAAGGCCTTAAGAGGGCCTTCCATCGAGGCTCAAGCCTCAGTCACTTTGAAGCAGAAGTCTAGGTAGTAACTAGACGCGAGAAAAGTGTTTCCAGAAAATGGAAAAAGGAAGGGTAGTTTTGTAAATTAGAGCAAAAAATCTATAGAGAGGTCAGAGCCAAAATTCTAATGGGAAACCACTATTTATTCTATTCTCCATGTTATGATATTATTAGCTTTTTGAAATGTGTCGTATTTTTAAAATTTTTATTTTTAATTATTATTCTAAAGATTTTTGATATTTATCTATACAATAAAACTTATAAATTTTTTTAATAAAATAGTCATAAATTGTTATTATGACGACTATTTTAGAGTCAAAAGTGTTATTAATGTCTTATAATAAAAGACAATAAATATATTAATATGAAACTATTAAAATTAAATTAAATGATAAAAATGTTCAATTTTGGATAGAAATTGATTTTTAATAAACTATTATGTTATAAGTAAAAATATGTTAAGGTTAATTTGTTAAAAATATATGATTTATACATAATATTAAGTCAAAACTAATCAAAATTTGACATAAGAATCTCTAATCTAATATAAGATTAGACTACACCATGAAAATAATCCTTTAACAAAGCTCACACAACTAGTGTTGGTTTATATACTACAACTAAAGAATTGGTTGTAATTTTGTGATATAATTATTTTAAAGTATACTTTATCTTATGCATACTTATTTAATTAACTCATGTATAAGACAAATGTAAAATTGCAAATGAAATTATGATGAGACATAATTACGACATTCATGTTGTAATAATTTTTTATTATTCTTAAATTATTTCTAGTTATTATTTTTATCAATATTGGACATTAATAGAGCACAAAGAGTAACACATATTGTTGGACCCCGAACTTTTCTTGGAAGCTAGAACTGTTAAATGAGAAATTATTGGCGATTATTCATGTGTAAAGAAAAGGAGACTTTTTGCATTAGAAGTGAAACAGAAAAGATGATTTAGGTACAAGATGGGTTATATGTAAAATGTTGGAAGTTAAAAGTTGGAAAAATGTAATTGAAACATGTTCATTAAGTATGCTTCGGTGTTTTAGCCATAACTTTTTCTCTAGTTATCTAAACGAGATGATTCTTGATTTGGATTAAAATAGAGAAATAAGGTTACAAATTGTCTGATGAAATCGAGTTTTGATTCAGTCTGTAAGAATTTCAATTTTCGGATGAAAGTTGACACAGAATATTGTTTTAGTATAAGAACAATCCGAAAGTGTTTGGGGTATAACTTTCAGATTACCAAACCAAATTGAATGATTTTGGTGTTATTAGAAACTTAAGACAATGAGGAACATTTTCTTAGAAGGAATCAAATTTCTTCAATTACATGATCAGAAAAAGGTCTTGATTTTTGGAAGAAGTTAAGCATGATTTAAATAAATTTTGAGGTCTTAATGAGTATTTTGTGGAGTTAATTAGCATGTTAATATGAGTAAGATTTTATGACATAGGTTAATTGAATTATAGTGTTAAGGTGGTAAGTTTGTATGAGGGGCAAAATTGGCAAG
This sequence comes from Erythroxylum anguifugum, assembly GCA_027478595.1. Lineage (NCBI taxonomy): Eukaryota > Viridiplantae > Streptophyta > Magnoliopsida > Malpighiales > Erythroxylaceae > Erythroxylum > Erythroxylum anguifugum. Next base: position 30,522,176 of record JANIPN010000004.1, read on the forward strand.
ACACTTAAGCATTTAAGTTACAAGGCATATAAGTAAGGGCAAAATGGACATTGTTCAATCATTAATGGTATAAAAAGGAGAAGAAAAGGTGGTCTTACATTGAAGAAGAAGCTAAAAACGAAATTGAAGAGGAAAGAGAGAAAGTGTCATTGGAGAGAAAAGAAAAGAGAGAAAGAAGAAGAGCAAGCTAGGTTTTGATTTTTCTAAGCCTTCAAGAGTGATTTTGAAGTTGTTCAAGAAGGAAAAAAGGAAGAGGAGGATTAGAGCTCTTATTCAAGCCAAGAAACTCTTCATTTGGTGAAGATTCAAGGTAAGTTTGATTATAATATTTTGGATTTTTGAAAGGGTTTTTCTATATAGCTTAAGAAATGCATGGGATTAAGCTTTCTAGGATTAATTTTATGAATATGTTTCTTTGGGTTGTCCAATTTGGATTCATATTGAATGGGAATTTTGTCTTTGATGAAGGAAATCAAGAGAGGTAAGAGGAACAAGAGTAGAGGCTTTTTGAGCAAGGTTTCAAGCAAGGAAATTAAAGTGGGTAAGTATTTATAATAGAGTAAATAAGCCACTTTTGTTTTCTTTAAATCAAGGAGATTTAATAATTTAAATTGCATCATAAGTGTTGCATTAATTATGTCTTGAATGAATTGAGAAATTGCTACATGTTTGATATGTGAATTGTGTGATGATTTATGAAAATGATTTCTTTGAAAAGATCGCATGTTTATGAAATCATGTTTTCGGAAATGGTTTTCGAAATATATCAAGTATATGAAATCAAGTTTTCAAAAAGTGCCATTTTGGGCAACAAGTTTTGAAATACATGTTATGTTGGTTTTAGTAGTCCATCCAAGAATTGTCGCATACACGTTGACCAAGTTAAGGCTTCTCCCGCCTGCCACTAGTGGCACGGAGCTCCTTCATAGACTCCCTCAAGTTTACGACTACACAAGACCATTATGTGGAATTGTGTAGCTCGTCATGTTTATGGATCTACCCAAACCGTTCTAATGTGCTTATATGCTTAGGATATATGAACAAGTTTGATGCATTCATGTTTTGTGGTTTATAAATTTGACTACATGATGAGAATTTGAGAAACAAGTGTTTTATGGATTTCAACAAGAATTTTCTATAACAATGAACTTTTGAATGGTTTTGCTTATTTTTCTGTTATAAGCTTGTTACCCATGAGCTTTTTAAGCTCACCCCCACTCTCCTTCCCCTATTCAGGTGGTCAGCAAGAGATCAAGTGAAAGAAAGTTAAGACATTACTTCGAATTTGCATGTTTTGTTTTGTTTTGGAGTAGTTTATGTAAAACAAGGCTTCAGTTGTATTTCGAGAATTATTGGGTTTTTCATCCTTTGTATATTGGATTTTGATGTTGATGATGTAATGTGGCTTGGAAATGCCACTAAAGCTTTGTAAACTCTTGTTTTATGATGTTAATGAAAAATGGATGTGTGTATGGATTTGAAATGTGAATTTGTGTATGGATGATTGTCAAATTGGAATGTGAATTTGGGTATAGATCAAGGTTGGAGTTAAAATATGAATTAACTAAGGATGAGGTTAAGTTGGAATTAAGTACACTTGAAGAAGTCATCAACTTGAGTTGATGATTTTGAACATGAATTGTTGTGATATATATATATATATATAAAAGTGAGATGTTATGGAAAAGAAAATAGGAATTATGAATGATGAGATGTGGTTGAATATGAAGAGTCAAATGAATTGAGGTTGAGAGTTTGATAAATTCCAATTGGTAGTTGAATTGTTATGAATGATGCTGTAATATAGGAAGTGAAGTTGAATAAATTTCAAGTTTTTCATGAGGGTAAAATGTGTGTTCTGACTTCTAGGGGAAAATCTGGAAGAATCTCGGTAGAACTGGTCAAAATTGTCTTCTTGGAAGTTGTAGATGATCTTTCTAACTTTCCAATGATATAAAGTTTGTAATTTTTGGATATGGAAATGGAAAGATATTATTGTTACAAGATGTGATGCTGCATAGGAGGTACAAATATGACAGCTATGAGAATGATGAGAGTTTGTGTATGTTATGAGTCATTGGAGATGAGATTTGAGAGTTTTATGAGATAAATTTGGTGTTTGAATTGATATGAAGTGATTTTGCACTAGAAGAGTTGAATTTGGGAAGATTATGAGTGAATATGATGTTAGATTGGATGTAGGAAGCAATGGAAGGGCTTTGGAGGGGTTTGGGGAACCCCTATATTCGTTAGACGGACTTTAGGTCTATTAAACAGACCTTCTTAGGTCAAAAAGGACCCCCAGCATCGTCCATATCCGTTAAACGGACTTTATGTCCATTAAACGAACCTTTTCGGGTGAAAAAGCGCCCCCAGGCCCAACAATGTCCGTCAAATGGACATGTATGTCCGTTAAACGAACATTCACGGGACAACTTTAGGAAATCGCGATTTTTGACCCTTTTTGAGGTAGAATCTCACTTTGTGGCCTTCATAAAAGTTGTAGATCTAGAAGTCTTCTTTCCAACCGTCTAAGAACAAACTCACTCAGACATCTGTGGTGAAAGTTATGAAAATTGTGTCAAGACATGTTACTGCATGATTGAGGACTTAAACATGTTGGATTCTTTTGGTCATAACTTCGTCATCCGACCTCCAAATGAGGTGATTCTTTAACCAATAGATTCATAACACATGTATATATCTCTTAATAAAAATTTGTATCTTTTGGAGTTGATTTGAAAAATTTTTATGGAGAGAAAGTGAGGGGTCGGTTGGGAGAGCATGATTAGGGTATGAACACACTTTGGCTTTTTAAGCATATCTTGATCTATAGAGCTCCAATTAAGATGATTCTTACTTCAAAACAAACGAGAGAATTAGAGCTACAATTTCTTTGAAGAAGTAAAATTGAAATTCTGGATTGAAGATTTCCAAATTCTGTTCACAAATAGGAGTAATGAGTTCGAGTATAGTGACTGATTTGTATGGGCACGCCATTGAACAATTTGTGAGGAAATTTTGGGATGTTATGAGCAAGAAGATGAACTAATGATGAATAGATGATGGTTAATGGGATTTTTCACGTTTCATGTTTTTACAAGAGGTTGGATTTTGGAATTCGGACCCAACATTTATAGTATCAGAGCAAGCGTTAGACTCTGGAAATAAGCAGGGTTCAATAGAGGTGGTATCAAAGCAAACGTTGAGCTCCGGAAATAAGCGGGGTCCAACAGAGGTGGTATTAGAGCAAGAGTTAGGTTTCGAAAACAAGCGGGGTCCAACACATATTATATTTCTTCCTTATAAAGGAAGTAGCTATCCTAATAATAAACGTGTGAGTTCTTATTAGATAACAAGTTCACTGAACTAACTCAATCTAAGAATTTTATTTAGAATATTACTTGTATGTTTGTAGAAATTCCTACAATGACTTATGATCTCTAAAGTATCTTATACAGATATTGCTATGTTTGGTTACTACTTATGACTTATCTTTGTCAAGTATAGTACAATCAAAGATATAACATAAATTACAGAGAGGTAGTTAAGTGATCAATATAGGATTCATCACCTTAAAACGATTAGGAAGAACATTTCATTATTTTTTTATTAGTATTGATTTAGAAAATCTTTAGCTAAGGCGAAATGGCACTTTATAAAATAGTTTTCAAATGTCATTAATAGAATCAATTATTAATAATGAAGAACTAACATGATTGGACTCAAATAGTGTAGACATTAATTTTATACTTCATGTCTAATTGAAACATTATATGATAAAAGGGTTGAATTATACAAAAAGATTATTTGAGGAAAGATTAGTTAAAACCATTTTGACATTCTTAACATTTTGGGTAATCATGATGTATTGTTAAATGCCAATCTTGATATATAGTTATAAATTGTTTAATTAAATAATTGAAGATAAATTAAAAAAGTTTAATTGATCTAATCTTAAATACAATTTATGATTATGATTTATATCCACTACTAATATTTAGATACCTCATGGGTCACTAACAAAGAATAGTTGAAAAAAAAAGGTAGTTTAATCAAGTTGGATTTCTTTTATAAATTAATTAAGTTAGACTTGATTGTAAATTTTAAGAAATTTAAGGACTAAATATGAGATATTTAATAAATAAGGACTAATTTAATATATTAGATCTTATTTATGCTTAATTAATATTTAATTAAAATTAATTATATTTATAATTATATTTATAATTTAATCAAATTATGATTATAATTCAATTCAATTACCAAAAAGTCTAAACCCTATTATAAATAGGTATGGGCTCTAAAGGAGCTAGCACTCCTTGTTTAAACCTCTCTATACCAATTGTAGAGTTCTCTCAACTTATTTGTGCTATAATGGATGTGATGAACCAGTTTTATAAACAAATTTATAGAGAATGCAGATTGTATGTCAAATTCTAGAAACTAAGAATTTCTTAAAATCCTAAACTCCAACCATTTGTATTAAGTGATATTCATAATAAGCCATGTCATTGTCCCTCAAACTGCTAGCCATAATGTGAATATGGAAAACCAACATGACCATACTACATATGTTTCATAAAGATAATTTAAGAACTCTTAACTGGACTTCTTAAACCAATACATGAATATGAATAACCACTATGGTATGATACATGTTGTTTGTTGTTTATTATAAGAAGATCAAAATGCCAGATTTAGAATTTTGAACAACAACACAAAAGGAATTGAGTTAATTTATGAATTAATGAGTTTTATTGTGTGATTGCAAATGGTGGTTAAAAAGTTTTGGTTATGCTTATAAGTTTCCATTTTATCAATTTCAGGTTGTATTGCATTGGCATATGTGGATGTTGACTTTGGAACCAAACATTTCAAATTCTTCTTCAATTAAAAGCTGACCATCATGGCATTTATTGAAAATGTTGACAATATTGGAAAAACAAGGTAGGATCTAATCCTATATGTAGTGTAATAATTACAAAACATTTTTGTATGATCCAAGATCACTTCAATTTTATAACATGAATAACACATAAATCATAACAAAGTATGAATCATACTTTATACCTTATTCTGAAGGCTGATCCTTTTCTTGTCATTTCTCTTAAATTGTTTCTAAAATCAATTCATCTCAACTACCATAGCCTCATAAGGCCTTTATAGTATCCATATAATGAGTTGAGAGAATTTTAGAACTGCTGTAGAGAGGGTTAGGCAAGAAGTACCCCCCTCAAAGCATAAGCTTATTTATAATAGGTTTTATACATTTTACTAATTTAATTAAAATTACAATTAAACCCTAAATCATGATTAGGATTAGATAAATTATACTCATTTAATTTAATTTAATTTAATTCTCTAGTTAGTGTATATGCATAAATCAAGATTGGTATCTAGCATCGTAACATAACCACCAAAATATTTAAGAATATCAAAGTGGTTTTGACTAACCTTTATGTGCATGCTTTTTTCATGTAATTTAATCCATTCATCATATAATGTTCTAATTAAACATAAAGCTATTTGAGTCTAATCATGTTATTCATCCACCATTTGTATTTGATTCAATTAATGACATTTGAAAAATATTTTTAGAGTGTCATTTCATCTTAGCAGAGGATTTCCTAAGTAAAGTCAATATTAATCGAGAATAATTAAACATTCTCCATAATTACTTTAGGGTGATGAATCTTATATTCATCACTCAATTACCTCTATATAGTTCATCTTATATCTAATGACTACCGATTGAGTTATCCTTGACTAAAACAGGTCATAAGTAGTATCAAAATACAACAATCCCTATACAAGATAAATTTGGAGATCTTAAGTAAAATGATAACTTATATAATCATCACAATAATAATTTCCATAGACATACTAATAATGTTTCAAATGAATTTTTTATATGGAGTCAGTTCAGTGAACTTATTCTCTAAAAAACACTTACATTTTTTTCCGAAAGTAATATTAATTCATTGATTGAAGTATATGTACACGCTTTCAAGGATCAAAAGAACTATAGTTACAAAATATGCTAAATATAGGTTTCCTAGTTAAAGTTTGGAATTAAGGATCCTAATATAGTAACCACCTTTTCTTCATGTTTGTACAAAGTTTTACAATTAGCCCTCTTGCTACCAAGGATAGTTTGGACTGAAGGAAAATTGCTGGTATAAAAGCTCCTTACTCCTAGCCTCCTTTTTGAAGATTCTGTAATTCCTTTTTTGCCAAATGCTTTACATCATAGATGTGAAACTGATTTTCACTACCTTGTAGTATGCCTTATTATCCATTCTTAAGGTTCTTATATAAGCAATTAGCTTATTCTAATAGATAACTGATTTTCTTATGTTTAGTAGCCTCTGTAACCTTTTACAAATGCTCAATATGTATCTAAAACATACTATAATAATGTCCAAGAATTCCAAGATAGAGTTGCACAGTTCACACTCTATTAAATTAATTAGAAACTTGATTTGTTCCTTAATAGGGAGTCTCCCAGCTAGGCCCAGCCATAGGATAAATGCATATGAATGGTTAATATCATTATCCCATACTAGTGTTCTCCACCTCACTCTATTATTAGGTTCCTTTTAGAGAAATGCTTTGTGGGCTTTGAATTAAAGTTCTTTGATCCCTTAGTAATTGATATAATTTCATCATGTTCTATTTCCTAGCAAATAGGTAGATTATCCATTATGTTATTCACACTTATACTGTTATGGTAAGGCCAAGTTCATTGGTTATTTCTGATAATTTTGCTAACCTTGGTTCCTAAGTTCACTACATGCTTTGGTTGTTGTATCTACTCAACTTTGTATAAGGGTCCCTTGTTATGCTAATTGTCATACAAAAATAGTGTGGTTTCACCATTCCCTATCTTGTGAAGAACTAGTTCTTGCATCTAGTTTCTTGTCCCTAGTACTTGCTTAAGATTCCATGACATGTCCTGCTTAATCTGTAAGTGTATGTCGTGTGCAAGTCGACTTGTACATTGGATAAGTCGACTTACACATGTGCAGCACCGATAAGTCGACTTGTACA
>JANIPN010000004.1:30554420-30571193 GCA_027478595.1 Erythroxylum anguifugum
TTTTCTGATCTCTGCGTGGATCACCTTTAGAGACAGTCTCTATTGGCTGTTTAGGTTTGAGTCTTCATACCGACACCTGGATCCTGGCTTCGGGAAGGTCCCGGTAACAAAAATTTTTTGTTTTCCGCACTTGGTACATGTGATGTATCTCCCGGGATTTTCCTACATAATCGTCATAATCCATAAGCTATTCTCTTACCCATCTCACCTATAGTTCATCTTTCTTACTACATAACCACCATAGGTTCTTAGCCAAATAACCCTGTTGAGCATTCTTGTTGAATAAATCTTCAAACCACCTTGATTCTTTGGTTTGCATATTTTACTCCAGCTGACTTTTGCCTTGTTGTAGCTTTGACTTGATCCATTCCATAGAAATTCCCTCAACTTTCTATCTATTTCCTTCAGTACACTCTTGGAGAATGACAAGTAGTTGATCCAATAGGTTGTAAGGTTGCTCAAAATTGTCTATACTAGTTCCAACCTTCCCCCATAGCTAACATGCTTATTACAAAAATGATTGATTTTCCTATGTAGTGATTCAATCAATGTTATATAGTCTGAAGCAGTGATTCTTCTTTGAGAAATTGCCACACCAAGATACTTAACTAGAAAGTTGCCTTGTTTCAACCCCATCTTTAATACTTTTAAGGAAACTTCTATTCTGGAGTTAGGTAATAGGTAGATCCAACTGTCGTTAAGATTACTTCTCGATCCTAAAATAACTTTGAATTCCTCCATAAATTGTATGAGAAGGTTGATATAGTGCTTTTCAGCTTTATAAAATAGTAACACATCATTTGAAAAAGCTAGGTGAGTAATTTTGGTACAGTTACACCTGTAATAATATTGGAATTATGAGTTTTTTACAAGATTGAAAGGACCTCCATACATAACACAAATAGGTAAGGAGATAGGGGGTCCCCTTGCCTTAATCCTCTCTTAGCTTTCATCAGCTTGGTAGGTTCTCCACTCATCAAAATAGTAACAGATGCAGTAGTTACATATTCTTCAACCTATTCCCTGAATAAGAGTGGATAACTTGCAACTTTAAGAATGCTAGAGATGAAACTCCAATTTACTAAATCATAAGCCTTATCCCTTTCCATTTTGATGGTGCAATTCTTCAGCTTTTTCTTAGTGTTGTAGCCTTTTAGGAGTTCCTGAAAAAGGAGAATGTTGATGCCAATAGTTCTCCCTTTAATGAATGTATTCTGAGTTGGATTAACTATTTCCCCAAGCTATTTTTTAGTCTAATTGCTAAAATTTTTGCGATGATTTTGTAGAGAATGTTATAGCAAGCAATGGCTCTGAATTGCTCTAGTTCGTTAGCATTATTTTGTTTTGGAATAACGCTCACATAGGTTTTGTTCCACTCTTTTAATATAGTTCTTTTCAAGAAGAACTGCATTACTACCTCTATAACCTCTTCCCCTAGGATATCTCAGTTTTTCTAAAAAATCTTTCATTAAATCCATATGGACCAAATGATTTATCAGGGTTCATTGAGAATAAGGTTTCTCTGATATCTTCTCCAGTTATTTCTTTGTCTATTTCTTCCTTATCCTCTTTAGAGATCAATTTAATTCCCCTCATCACATCTTCTAGTATTTCTTTCACTTTAGCTTCAAGCCCATACTGCTTACTAAAGAACTTAAAAGTAATTATTTTCTTGTTGCCCTGATCTTGATATTTCTGACCTGTTTCATCTTCCAGGAATTTTATAAAATTCTTGTTCCTCTTTGCTCTAATGAAGTTCGTGAAATATTTTGTGCACCTCTCACAATCCTTTAACCAAAGCATCTTTGATTTTTGGCTTTACAGGTTGTTGGTATCTTTAAGTGCTTTGTTGTAATTACTAATCAAGTTTGCTTCCTCCCTTAACTGTTGGTCATCTAGTTTAGCTAATACCTTTTTTTGACATCTCTGCAATTTCTCCAAGGCTTTAGCTTTTTCCTTTTGTTCTGGAACTATGATTTCTCTACTAAGTGCTTTCAATCTATCTTTTACTGCCTTTAGTTTCATACTTAGTATATATCCACTTGTTCCTGCAGTCTTTAATATCAATCCCTCCCTTTATGTGTTGGCCCCCGAATGTTTTTTTAGTTAAGCATGATTTAGATACTTAGGAGGTTTGGAGAGATAAAATATTTTTGGAAGTGATTTTTTTAATTTATTGATGTCTATGTTAGTGGAATTTATTTCAAAGGTTAGTTGAAGTAAAGGTGGAAAATAAATGCATAAGGGGGTATTTTGGGTAGTTTACTTAAGGTTAAAAGCATTAAGGCATTAAAGGAAGGTCAAGGTGGACTTTTCTCAGTCATTAAGGGTAAAATGGGAAAAGAAAGGTGTTGTCTTATGCTTAAGAAGAAGAAAAACGTGGAATAGGTGAAGGAAGAAGTAAAATATGAAAATCAAAAGTGAGAAAGAGAGGTTTCGGTGAAGTTGAGAAACAGAACGGAGTTTTGAGTTAGGTTTCATATTTTCTTAGTCTTAAAGAGAGAGTTTGAGGTTACTCAAGAAGGGAAAAAGAAAGAGGAAGGGAAGGGCTTTCTTTAGAGCCAATAATCTCATAAATTGGTGAAGATTCAAGGTAAGTTCGATTTTTATACTTGGATATATTGAAGGGTTTTGGTTCATAAAGTTTAGAAAATAAATGGGCTTTAGCAATCTAGAGTCAATTTCAGTAGATGTGCTTTATGGGTTCTTAATTTTAAATTCCTATTGAATGGAAGTTTTATCATTGATGAAGGAAATCAAGGAGGGGATCAAGAGAGGCAAGAGGAGCAAGAGAAAAGACATCCGTAAGCAAACTTCAAAAAGCAAGGAAACTATGGGGGGTTTCATTTTTATAGTTGAATTAATGAGCCATAAAATGTTTTTCAAATAAATGGAATTAATGATTTTTCCAACTACCTCATAAATGAGCATTTATTGTTCTTTAAACGATTGAGAAATTGCTACATGTTTGATATGTGAATTGTGTGATGATTTATGAATGATTTTTTTAAAAGATTGCAAGTATATGAAATCAAGTTTTCGAAAAGTGCCATTTTGTGCAACAAGTTTTGAAATACATGTTATGTGGGTTTTGGTAGTCCATCCAAGAATTGTCACGTGCACGTTGACCAAGTTAAGGCTTCTTCCGCCTGCCTGCTAGTGGCACGGAGCTCCTTTATGGACTCTCTTAAGTTTACGACTACACAAGACCATTATATGGAATTGTGTAGTTCATCATATTTATGGATCGACCCAAACCATTGTGATGTGGTTATATGTTTACATGTGTTGACATGTTTGATGAATCCTTGACTTATTTGAATTGTGAATTGTTTGAGAAGTTGAGAAATATATGTTTTATGGATCTTTATGAGAAACTGTTATGATCATGAACGTTTTCAATGGTTTTTGCTTATTACCAATTATAAAACTTTTACCCACGAGCTTTAAGCTCACCCCCCTTCCTTCCCCTCTCCAGTTGACGAGCTTGGGATCGAGTGAAAGAAAATCGAGGCATCACTCCAAAATTTGCATCTTTTGTGTTTTAAGCTAGGTTTGTAACTACAAGGCTTTAGTTGCATTTTGAGCAAATTACTATGCATGTATCTTTTTGTATTTTGGGCGTTTGGAGATATTGACGTATTGTGGCTGAAAATGCCCACTAAAGCTTTGTAAAAATTCTTATATTTTGATGTTAATGAAGTATGTTTATGTTTTGCCGATGATATTCCAAAATATATACTTTGCATTTTCAAGTTTTTCCAAAAGGGTGAGAATGTGTGTTCAGATTTCAGGAAAAATACTGTATTGATCTAGGCTGAATCAGACAAAGTTGTCTTCTTGGAAGTTGTAGATTATTTTTCCAGCTTTCCAATGATATATAGTATGAAATTTTTGGACATTGGAGTTGAGAGATATGATTATTAGGAGTTGTGATGCTGTTTAGGATGGACTTTCGGGACAGCTGCCGTGTTTTGAAAATTTGACCCTTATAGAGGCAAAATTTGTTTCTGAGGTCTTCACGGAAGTTGTAGAACTAGAAGTCTTCGTTAAAATGGTCTTTGAATGACCTTAATCCGATATTTGTAGTGAAAGTTATGCTCCTTTTACCAAAGTAGGTCGCAGAAGAAAGAACGCAGGTCCACCCGAATGTTGCGGTCGTGCACGCGCAAGGTCGTGACATTCTGGGCACGATCGCGACTCCACTGGTTCACTCGGATGTTGCGGTTGTGCATGTGCACGATCGCGACTTCCCTATTTGTCCAAAGAAGGTTATTTTACTTAATATGTTTCACTCTTTTGACCTTAACTTTGTCGTTCGACCTCCAAATGACCTGATTTTTGAAGCATTGATTTTCTAACACATTTCTCTACCTCTCTACAAAAATTTATAGCTTTTGGTATTAATTTCAAAAATATTAATTGAATCAAAGTAAGAGTATCAATTGGAAGAGCATGAACTGGATATTTTACTGAACATGCTTCAATATTTTGGTGATATCTTGACCTGTAGAGTTTCAAATGAGATGATTCTAGTTGTTAATTAAACTAGAGACATAGATCCACAAATTATCTGAAGGAATCGAATTTTAATTTAGTCTCTAAGACTTTCAATTTCAGGATGGAAGTTGAGAATAGTGTGCTGGTTTATTCTAAGGATAGTCCATGAATGTTTGGGCTATAACTTTTAGATTTCTGAACCAAATTGAATGTTTTTGGTGTCATTAGAAACGTAAGATAAAGGGGAACAAATGTTCTGAAGAAGTCTTATTGAAATTTTGATTTGAGGTTTCCCAAAATATGTTCAGAAACAGGAGAAATGAGTTCGTTTTTAAGGTTTGACTTGGTGTGGGCACGCCACCCTTTTGGGATGCGCGTCTAAATGTCAAGTAGGACATCAGACACGTGACTTCCAAGAGCGGGGTCCCAACACTTATGATATCAGAGCAACTAGGTTTAGGTTGAGGTGTAGGATGAGACATGAAAGGTACATGCATTGTTTTAAATGAACTACTTGCATTATTTTGAATTGTTTCACATGTTTTGAAATTGTTTTATATGATTTGAACCGTTTTGCATACTTTGAAAATTGTTTTGCATGAGCTAAAATTTGTCAATGGTTTTATATTGAAGGAGTGATTATGTTGTCTCGAAAAGAACTCGAGGAGCTACTACTCGATCTCTCTCTTGTCAAGGGAGCGGATGAATCTTATGTCCCGCAAGATACGGGAACACATTCTACCCCGAATTCTGAGGCACCTAGTATGCAACAGGAAGTGCCTCCACCACCTCCTCCTATGCCCCAGGCAAACCCCATGGATCCTCGGTTCTTTCAGGCCTTTGCTCAGGCTTTCACTTATGCCATGGGTCAAAGGTCTCAGGTTCTGATGCAAGCTCCAGTGGAGAGAAGTGGGCAGTATGATAAGCTCCGCAAGTATGGGGCTGTAGACTTTAATGGTACTACAAATTCAGAGGAGGCTGAAGTATGGTTGAAGAGGATAGAGAGGGTCCTGATTCAGATGAAGTACTCAGATGAGGAGAAGCTAGATTAAGCAGTTAGCTTGCTACAAGGGGACGCGCTTCATTGGTGGGAGTCAGTGCCCCATAGTCAGGTAATACCACCAGTACTGACTTAGAGAGACTTTTTGGAAACTTTCAGGAGGAAGTACTTCTCAAGGGTATATATCCATGAGAAGGCCAGAGAATTCCTAAATCTAACACAGAGGGACATGAGTGTGAGTGAATATGAGTTGAAGTTCACCCAGCTGTCACGATATGCGGCCAACATTGTTGCTAATGAGGAGAACAAGTGCCGCAAGTTTGAAGGCGGCCTTCATCTGGGGATTAAGGAGAAGGCAGTGATCCACAACTTCTGCGACTACCAACAACTAGTAGATGCTGCACTCCAGGCTGAAAAACTGGAGAATATAAAGAATGAGGTGAGCAGGAAGAGGAAGAACAGGGAGCAGTCTTCCAAGAAAGGATTGAGTACTCTAATGCCTGAGAGGAGTACATGGAGTCACCATACACAGAGTGAAGTGAGAAGTAATGGTCCTTCCAAGAATAAGCAGGCAAGGGCAATTTCAGGGTAAGCCTCAAATGTGGGAGGCACAAGAAGGAGGGGGAGGAGTAGATATACAAACCCCCAATGTGAGCATTGTGGGAAACTTCACAAGGGTGAGTGCTTCAAATTACTTGGAGCCTATTTCCGATGTGGGGAGAAAGGATACATGATTAAGGACTGTCCCTAGATACCAAGGCAAGAAGGGTTGCAGATGCAAGCTACGAGGAGAGCTGAAATAGTGAGAACCCGGCCAGCCATTGAAATGGGCAGTTCTGGAGTTGCAAAGAAGGCTATTCCTCCAGGAAGGCCAATGGGTCAGGCGTAGGCAAGAGTGTTTGCCATAACAAGGGAGGAAGTAGCAGCTACACCAGAGGTTGTCACAGGTATGGCCCAGTTATTTGATTCAGCAGTATATTTACTAATTGATTCTGGTTCCATGCATTCTTTTGTTTCTGCAAGTATGATTCTGCATGGTGTGAATTCAGTGCCTTTGAATAGTCCTATACTTGTTAGTACACCTTTAGGGAGGAATGTAGTAATCAGTCAAGTATATAAAAGCTGTGAGCTCTTCATTGCTGGTGCTAGACTGGTAGTAGATTTACTACCTCTAGACCTAAGAGGCTTAGATGTCATACTTGGAATGGATGCCATGGAGAAGTATCATGCGAAGTTAGATTGTAGCCTCAAAGTAGTAGAATTTGATATGGGAAATGGAGAGAAGGTGACTTTCCAAGGAGACAGGAGAATACCATCACCAAGAATTATTTCGACTTTGCGGGCTGATAGAATGATGATGAAAAGGGGGTGTGAAGCCTTCTTGGCCCAGGTTCTGGATGCTAATGTGGAGGAAGGAAGGTTAGAGGGTTTTCCAATTATAAGGGAATTTTCTGATGTATTCTCAGAGAACTTACCTGGTCTGCCACCGGTGAGGGAAATCGAGTTTACCATCGACTTGATTCCCAGAACTGCACCCATTTCCATACCACCATATAGGATGGCTCCAGCTGAATTGAAGGAATTTAAGAACAGTTGGAGGAACTTTTAGAGAAGGGGTATATAAGGCCGAGTTCGTCACCTTGGAAAGCGCCTGTTCTATTTGTTAAGAAGAAGAATGGAACATGGCGGATGTGTATTGATTATCGGAGACTCAACAAGGTGACCATTAAAAACAAGTATCCTCTACCATGAATCAATGATCTGTTTGACTAGCTGCAGGGAGCAAGGATCTTTTCTATGATTGATCTCAGATTGGGCTGTCATCAGCTTAGAATCAAGGAGTCTGATGTAAGTAAGATAGCCTTTAGGACTCGTTATGGGCATTACAAGTTCCTAGTTATGCCTTTTGGTTTGACCAATGCTCCAGCCGCATTCATGGATCTTATGAATAGGGTCTTCAAGGAGTATTTGGACCAGTTTGTCATAGTATTTATAGATGACATTTTGGTGTATTCCAAAAGTGAAGGGGAACATGAGGAACATCTCAGGATAGTCCTGCAGACATTGAGAGAGAGGGAACTTTATACCAAATTCAGCAAATGTAAATTTTGGCTTCATGAGATGGTATTCCTTGGACATGTAATTTCTGAGAATGGGGTACATATTGATCCAAAGAAAATTGAAGCAGTGGTGAAGTGGCATGCACCCAATATAGTAACATAAATGAGAAATTTTATGGGTCTGGCAGGTTACTATAGGAGGTTTGTGGAAGGATTCTCCATGATTGCTGCTCCACTAACTAGGTTATTGAGGAAAAATCAGAAGTTTATCTGGAGTGATGAGTACCAGAAGAGCTTTGAGGAGCTTAAGCACAGATTGACAAGTGCTCCAATTCTGACTTTGCCTATGGGAGATGAGGGTTATACGGTGTATAGTGATGCTTCAAGAAAGGGTTTGGGTTGTGTATTGATGTAAGGAGACAAGGTAATAGCATATGCCTCGCGGCAGCTAAAGCCTTATGAGTTAAATTATCTGACCCATGATTTAGAATTGGCAGCAATGATTTTTACGTTGAAGATTTGGAGACATTATCTGTATGGGGTTCAGACAAAGTTTTTACTGACCATAAAAGTCTCAAGTACTTATTGAGTCAGAAAGAGTTGAATTTGAGACAGAGAAGGTGGATTGAGTTACTTAAGGATTATGATTTGTTGATTGAGTACCATCCAGGCAAGGTAAATGTCGTAGCGGATGCCTTGAGTAGAAAATCATCAATAGCACATGTTTAGACAATTTATCTGCCGTTATTGGAAGAGTTGGCTAAGCTTAGGATAAGTTTGAAACAGGAGGAACCTGATTGTATTGTTGCTACCTTCAGAGTGAGACCGATACTTAGAGAGAAGGTTAAGGAGTTACAAGCCCAGGATGAAGATTTGAGTAAGCTCCGAGAAGGAATTCAGAATGGCAAGAAATATGAAGTAGTAGTGAGGGAAGATTGACTTATGGTAGTAGGGAACAAGCTTTGTATCCCAAATGTCAAGTAGGTGAAGGATGAGATACTAGATGAGGCACACAATACGCCTTATGCCATGTACCCAAGTAGCACTAGGATGTACAGAGATCTGAAAGAGCATTTCTGGTGGAAAGGCATGAAGAGGGATGTAGCAGAATATGAAAGTAAATTTCTAGTGTGTCAGCAAGTCAAGGGTAAGCACCAGGCACCGTCAGGCAAGTTAAGGCCATTGTCCATTCCTGAGTGGAAGTGGCAAAGGGTGATTATGGATTTTCTGATGGGGTTGCCCAAGACCAGTAGGAAGCACGATGCCATATGGGTCAGATTACACAGACTGATTAAACAGACTGATTCTTTACATGTGCTGGCGAAGAAGTACATTGATGAGATAGTGAGACTGCATGGAATTACCGACTCTATAGTTTTTGATAGAGATCCTCGGTTTACTTCAAGATTTTGGGGAAGCTTACAAGAGGCTTAGGGTACCAAGTTGATTTTTAGCACTGCTTTTCACCCTTTGACAGATGGTCAATTTGAGAGGACCATTCGGACCCTTAAGGGAATGGTCAGGGCATGTGAAATGGATTTTAAAGGAGCTTAGGATGAGCATTTGCCATTGGTCGAATTTGCTTACAATAATTCGTACCATTCAAGCATTCAGATGGCTCCGTATGAAGCACTGTATGGGAGGAGATGTAGAACTCCTATATGTTGGGATGAAGGAGAAAGGAAGCTAATAGGATCAGAATTGATTCAGATGACAATTGACAAGGTCAATTTAGTTAAGCAAAGGCTTAAAGCAGCTCAAGATAGAATGAAAAGCTATACTGATGCACACTAAAAGGAGATGGAGTATGAAGTTGGTGAGAAAGTCTTCCTTAAGATATCTCCTTGGAAATGAGTCATGAGATTTGGCAAGAAGGACAAGTTGAGCCCAAGATATGTGGGTCCTTATGAAATTCTTGAGAGGATTGGACCATTAGCCTATAGGATGGCACTGCCACCGGAATTATCACAGATTCATGATTTCTTTCATGTTTCCATATTGAGGAGATATAGATCAGATCCCTCTCACATCATTCAGACCACTGAGGTTCAGTTAAGAAATGATTTGACTTATGAGGAGACTCCAGTGGAGATCTTGGATACTAAAGAAAAGGTCCTCAGGAACAAGACAATTCAACTAGTAAAAGTCTTATGGAGAAACCATTTCTAGAAGAGGCCACGTGGGAGCCCTTGGAAGCCATGAAGGAGAAGTATTCATACCTCTTCATTGACTTAGGTAAGAATTTCGAGGATGAAATTCTTTTAAGAGGGGGATAAATGTTGGCCCCCGAATGTTTTTTTTAGTTAAGCATGATTTAGATACTTATGAGGTTTGGAGAGATAAAATATTTTTGGGAGTAATTTTTTTTAATTTATTGATGTCTATGTTAGTGTAATTTATTTCATAGATTAGTTGAAGTAAAGGTGAAAAATAAATGCATAAGGGGGTATTTTGGGTAGTTTACTTAAGGTTAAAAGCATTAAGGCATTAAAGGAAGGTCAAGGTGGACTTTTCTCAGTCATTAAGGGTAAAGGGGGAAAGGAAAGGTGTTGTCTTGTGCTTAAGAAGAAGAAAAACGTGGAATAGGTGAAGGAAGAAGTAAAATACGAAAATCAAAAGTGAGAAAGAGAGGTTTCGGTGAAGTTGAGAAAAAGAATGGAGTTTTGAGTTAGGTTTCATCTTTTCTTAGTCTTAAAGAGAGAGTTTGAGGTTACTCAAGAAGGGAAAAAGAAAGAGGAAGGGAAGAGCTTTCTTTAGAGCCAATAATCTTATAAATTGGTGAAGATTCAAGGTATGTTCGATTTTTATACTTGGATATATTGAAGGGTTTTGGTTCATAAAAGTTTAGAAAATACATGGGCTTTAGCAATCTAGAGTAAATTTCAGTGGATGTGCTTTATGGGTTCTTAATTTTAAATTCCTATTGAATGGAAATTTTATCATTGATAAAGGAAATCAAGGTGGGGATCAAGAGAGACAAGAGGAGCAAGAGGAAAGACATCCGTAAGCAAACTTCAAAAAGCAAGGAAACTAAGGTGGGTTTCATTTTTATAGTTGAGTTAATGAGCCATAAAATGTTTTTCAAATAAATGGAATTAATGATTTTTCCAACTACCTCATAAATGAGCATTTATTGTTCTTTAAACGATTGAGAAATTGCTACATGTTTGATATGTGAATTGTGTGATGATTTATGAATGATTTTTTTTTTGAAAAGATCGCAAGTATATGAAATCAAGTTTTCGAAAAGTGCCATTTTGGGCAACAAGTTTTGAAATACATGTTATGTGGGTTTTGGTAGTCCATCCAAGAATTATCACATGCACGTTGACCAAGTTAAGGCTTCTCCCGCCTGCCCGTTAGTGGCACGGAGCTCCTTTATGGACTCCCTCAAGTTTATGATTACACAAGACCATTATATGGAATTGTGTAGTTCGTCATGTTTATAGATCTACCCAAACCATTGTGATGTGCTTATGTGTTGACATGTTTGATGAATCCTTGACTTATGTGAATTGTGAATTGGTTTGACAAGTTGAGAAATATATGTTTTATGGATTTTTGTGAGAAATTACTGTGATCATGAAGGTTTTCAATAGTTTTTGCTTATTATCGATTATAAAACTATTACCCACGAGCTTTAAGCTCACCCCTATTCCTTCCCTTCTCCAGGTGACGAGCTTGGGATTGAGTGAAAGAAAATCGAGGCATCACTCCAAAATTTGCATCTTTTTGTGTTTTAAGCTAGATTTGTAACTACAAGGCTTTAGATACATTTTGAGCAAATTACTATTCATGTATCGTTTTGTATTTTCGGAGTTTTGAGATATTGATGTATTGTGGCTGAAAATGCCCACTAAAGCTTTGTAAAAACTCTTATATTTTGATGTTAATGAAGCATGTTTGTGTTTTGCCGATGATATTCCAAAATATATACTTTGCATTTTCAATTTTTTCCAAAAGGGTAAGAATGTGTGTTCAGATTTCAGGCAAAATACTATACTGATCTGGGCTGAATCGGACAAAGTTATCTTCTTGGAAGTTGTAGATTAATTTTCCAGCTTTCTAATGATATATAGTATGAAATTTTTGGACATTGGAGTTGAGAGATATGATTATTAGAAGTTGTGATGCTGTTTAGGATGGACTTTCAGGACAACTGCCTTGTTTTGAAATTTTGACCCTTATAGAGGCAAATATTGTTTTTGAGGTCTTCATGGAAGTTGTATTCCTAGAAGTCTTCTTTAAAATGGTCTTTGAATGACCTTAATCCGATATTTGTAGTGAAAGTTATGCTCTTTTTACCAAGTAGGTCGGAGAAGAAAGAGCGCAGGTCCACCCGAATGTCGCGGTCGTGCACGTGCACGATCGCGACTTTGCAGGACCACCAGCATATCGCAATCGTGTCTCCGCTGGTTCACCCGGATGTCGCGGTCGTGCATGTGCACTATCGCGACATCCCTATTTGTCCAAAGAAGGCTATTTTACTAAACATGTTTCACTCTTTTGACCATAACTTTGTCGTCTGACTTCCAAATGACCTGATTTTTGAAGCATTGGTTTTCAAACACATTTCTCTATTTCTCCAAAAAAATTTATAGCTTTTAGTATTAATTTCAAAAATATTGATTGAATCAAAATAAGGGTATCAATTGGAAGAGCATAAACTGGATATTTTACTGAACATGCTTCAATATTTTTGTGATATCTTGACCTGTAGAGCTCCAAATGAGATGATTCTTATTGATAATTAAACTAGAGACATAGATTCATAAAGTATCTGAAGGAATCAAATTTTAATTTAGTCTCTAAGACTTTCAATTTCATGATGGAAGTTGAGAATAGTGTGTCGATTTATTCTAAGGATAGTCCATGAATGTTTGGGCTATAACTTTTAGATTTCTGAACCAAATTAAGTGTTTTTGGTGTCATTAGAAATGTAAGACAAAGAGGAACAAATGTTCTGAAGAAGTCTTATTGAAATTTTGATTTGAGGTTTCCCAAAATCTATTCGAAAATAGGAGAAATTAGTTTGTTTTTTAGGTTTAACTTGGTGTGGGCACGCCACCCTTGTGGGATGCGTGTCTAGATGTCACATATGACGTCGGGGACGTGACTCGCAAGAGCAGGGTCTCAACATTATGTTTCCTTAAACTTAGGATTTTCCAATCAGGTGGTTAAAGATTCTAAAAGGGGACATTCCTTCTATCATCATTGATAATTAGATAACCACTACTGGATATGGTATGAGATGTCTGGTTCCTCAAATTTAGCAGTACTGAGGGGAAATTGTACTAACTAAACATCATTCACCATACTCCTATCGAGCTTCTTCAATATGAACCAACTACCACTCTGTTTATTGTTCCATATAAAATTTTAAGTTTGTCAGCCTAGCGTAACTACATATAGTTCTGTTGTGACCATCTTCTCCCACCCCATTTTTCACTTGAATATTGTGTACAATTGAAATCCCCCACTACTGTTCTAGGTGTCTTGATGGTGTTGTTAATTCTAGCTATCTCCCCCCCCCCCCAAATAAAAAAAAGTTTATCTTTAGAATTCATAGTTTGCTACATACACTGTAGAGATCGTAACAACCATTTTAGTGCTTTTTATCATCATTTCAAAATGGATCACTTGGTTAGTACCAAACCATTTAATAAGTTCTTGTTTAATACCTTAAGATTACTCTCCCATAGATGTGGTTATTACGATTAAAAACCACTTTCTGGTCTTTCCCTAGGAACTATAAACTTTTCTCCATTTACTCCTTTTTTTAATTTTGGTTTCCAGTAAACGAACAAAATCTTCTAAGTTGTTTTTGATCATATTCCAAATAACTAACTTGATTATTTTTTCTTCTTGCCTGATTTTTTCCTCTTTAATTTCGTACTCGCACTAGGAGAAGCAACTTCATTATTATGCTTAGTAACTGAAGTCTCCCCTTTCTCCATCAAAGGAGTTACGTTTGCTTCTTCTTCTTCTTCAATATGGTTTTGGTTGTTTTTTTCAATAAGTGGTTCCTGGTCTCCTCCATATGTTCTGATCCCACCTCAGTTATCTTGTTTCCCTTTTGGTTTTCTTTTTTTTTTCTCTAGATCAACCTCTCCTCTCTGATTTTTGATCTCCACATATAGCTTATAAGGTCTTCTTCAAGGTTACTATCTTCCTTTCACTTCATAATCCTAAGACAATCAAGAAATTTCTTTTTGATATCCACATCTATACATATTTTAGCAAACCAAATTCTTTACATCATAGTAGTATTCCCATCCATTCCTAAGGATTTACCTATCTTACTTGCAATGTAACTCATTCCCTCAGTAGACCAATACTCCAATGGGACTTTATGGAAATTCATCCAAAATCGAATTGTTTTCAACTTGCTCCTATTTAATGTTACCTTTAGATGCCACTTCTTAAGAAGGATTGGATGTCCAAGCATATGTTAGGGCCCTACCTTCATCAATCTTTGTGCATTCTCTTCAAAATTAAACTTGAAAACAAACAATTCATATTTATTAACCATTATATTCACCAATCCCATATTCTTTCAAGCTGTATGTTGGAGTTATGTAAATATAGTGCCTTGGAAAGCAATTGTATTTACATATAACTTAATCTTCTTCCAGTTACTTTTGTAATGAAAATATTTATTGTTAATAAAATAAAAGAGTTTGGTTTTATTTGTATGAGCATTATATATCTAGTCATAAGGTACCAAGATTCTTTTGTAAGTAATATACATATACGTGGAGATGTATGGGAAACAAGTATATTATTAGAATCTAAATTAGATGATTCATAGTTGAATAATCAAGTTGGTCACTTGATTATGGTTTAGACTGTAGTGTTGCGATTTATCTAAATGGAAGTAAAAGAGTTTACTTCAAGGGAATGATGAGTTTCATATCATGATAATAGTTGACTATCGATAATGACACTATTAAATGAATATGGAATCAAGTATGTTTTTAAAAAATAAAGTAGGTCGTTACTTTAATCTCTAAAACATACACCTTCCCATTATTTTATTACGAACCACAATCTTGATGAGTGGTGAACTCATATGTGTTTCATTATAATTCTTGATATGATCGGAATGGATTTTTACAGAGTATCAATACAGTGTCTACATGTTGGAATTATTAATTGAAACATGTATCAGGGAACATTCACTCAAATAAAGAGTTTATAGTGATATCATCACTTCTAGATGTTTTATGTAGATTGGTGATTAAACTGATGCCAGTAGTTTGATGGACTAGCTACCTATCAAGTCTTGACACCAAGATGAGATCTTATGTGTTAATCACCATATAGAGTAAAACGGGAGATCTAGAAGAAAAAACCAACATAAAGGCAAAACAGTAATTTTACCCTTTATTATGTGGATAGCTATAATATGGTTCATAATAAAGTTTGCAATTGGACATCTTATTTGAAACATTTATTCTTGTAATATTTAGTAATTCAATAGTTCAACCAATTGCCTTTAGTGGAATGACTTTTGGTTAACAAGCTGGAATTAATTATAATGAGATTAAATTAATTCTGAGCTTATTAGAGCTTAAATTATATAAGTCCAAGTAGATTCTCCATTTGGCTTCTAAGAAGGTTATCAAGCAAAGTAAGAAATATAAATAGAGGTTTTAACGCCTATGATTGAATGTTGGGCTTACTTTCATTAATTGTTAATTAGAAGCCCAAATGAACATTTAATGTTGGGCTTGACTTTAGTTTGATTTGATTAATTAGATAAATTAAATTGAAACAAAGTTATTAAAAAAAAGGGAGGGAATATTTCAGTTTTTTATAGCTAAATGTGCAGCTGCACATTTAGCATTGAATTGCTAAATTTAAGATGGTTTTTATCATGCTTTATCATCATTAAATGGACTAATGGTATTATCATTAAATGAATGGTTGTCTTTTAATGATGGCATGTAATGTAATCTTTTAACGTTCATTTGATTAAAGGAGGAGGAGGTGCATTTGATGTACTCTCTCCCTTCTTTCATCTCATAACCGAAAATGAGAGGATCTCATTTAGGTTATTGGTCTTTTCATATAGCCATCTTGAAACAAATGAGAAGAGTCTCATTTGTTGGCTTCTTTATGATTGATTAAAGAATGAAGTGATGCATTGGATGCACAACACTTCTTTCTTTCATGTTTAACCGAAATTGAGAAAGAAAGGAAGAAGGCTTTCTTGCATTTTTTGACTCACTCTCTCCTCTCTTACATAGCCTAGCCGAAACTTGAATGAGAAGAGTCTCATTTTTTACTTCTTTCTACTAAGGAAAATATCCTCAAAATATTTCTTCTCCTTTCCCACCAAAGGATCTTGTTAACCAAGTTGTCCAAGAAGAACAAGTGGTAGATCAGATTGGTCGAGGATTAATAATGAGGAGAGGATACATTGACAAGGATATGATACAAAAGCGACGAGTCAAAGCTATAGCAAGGAGTTGATATAATTTCCATCTTGTTCTTATGTTAATTATTTTCCTTATACCGTATCATGTATGGATGAAACATATTGATTTGGTTATTTTGTTTCCGCTGCGTTTTGATTTCGGAAAAAGTTTTGAAATCTACCATTTTATCCAAATCTTGCATGCTTTTGTTTTCGATCCAACACTGCAGTCACCCATTTGCTTAGTACTAGAAATGCCAACTTTTTCTCGAGGAAGAAGCCTACCAGGGATGTATTCCACTTCCTTGCTCCTTACTGAAGCACTTCTATAGGAGCCTGGATAGGTTCTTCACTAGTTGACTCTATAAATCTTATCTTCCTAAGGTTTCTAAAGTCAACTACTATCGAGCTCCGTATTGTCTTGCCCTTCTCAAGGTAAATATGTTAGGTTGATTTGGTAAGGCAGGATTACAGTAGCTCGGATGGTTTTTAAGATTGTTGGTGGGTTCATAGTGGTAGCAGTTTAGTTTCTATATATGGAATGTTATTATGGTGGAGGTTTGAAGTTAAAGGTTCAATATTGGTTGGTAAGGAACAAGGATGTTGGCTAATGGCTATTGAGGGTTAGGGATGGAGATTGTCATCATAATATTATATCCTGATTCTTAATGTTGTTGTTAACAATTCATCAAGCATCTAAATGTTTTTTTAAGTATCTCCATACTTTAAAATATTAGATCGACTACTACATTTATAAGGAAAAATATATCATGCGCTAGTCTTTTTACATT
>JANIPN010000004.1:30591785-30607271 GCA_027478595.1 Erythroxylum anguifugum
CTTGCCCTATCTTTACTTTAGAGATTAGATACGTTCCAGATCCACTTCTCTTTAACCTATTTAATGTTACAGTCATCGTTTCTGTTGTTCTAACAAATTTCATATTATTGAGTTGTCATTTTAAACTTGCCCGTGTTTATTATATAATTTAAATATTTGCTGATAATTTTATAACTCGAAATTTTATAATTTAATTACAAACTTTTTAATCTTGCTTTATATATTTCTACATTTCTTATTTTGATTTATACATTAAATTGATAAAATAATATAATCAATTAAATTCACAGGGCATTATTACTGCGCATTGGCACAGTATTATTCTGCTAGTATAGTTATAATTATAAGTTTAAGGAAGGAAGGTCGAAACTATCAGACCTTTAGAGTTTTGGACATGCTTGTTCAATTAATTCCAAGGTACCTCGTGAAATTCCAAAGCAAATCAGGTTATTTCTGAAATGCCAGTACACTTGAGGTAAAGAGCCTGGCCCCGGGCGTGACCCGTTACAACTTACAAATGAGAATAAGACGACGAAACAAAAAGGAGAGAACATAAAAGCTTATCCAGTAATTTGTTTGACCATTGGTCCCACCCAAACTGAAAAGATGTGGAAAATAAATAATCACATGGAATGGAATTTGCATAGTATACACAAACTCTCCAATCATGATTATTACAAGAAGCTTTGCCTAAGTCCAAAGAATCTGTCTTCTGCACGCGGAGTTTCAATTGCAGTGGAAAATACTAGAGAAAGACACTCGGACTCCTCTCGCTGTCTCTGGGTTTTCCTTCTAACTATTTGTCTTGTATGTTTCGATCTTTACCAACTCTCGGACATCTCCAAACCCAATTCACCCATTCCTTGTCTCCGGATTTCCATACTTTGGTTACTTCTAGGGTTTTCGCCATATAAGACTTTGCACCAGACCGCACCTTCATTTCTTATGATTCTTTATTCAGTTTGATACTCTCTGGTTTTGTCCGCCTTTGGGAAAATGGTTGCGGGGGCTCAAGTTGTGTGTGAGGAATTGAAGAACTAAGATTTGGGAATTACTATGGAGATTGATACGGTGGGTGGAAATGATACTTATTTAGACCCTCAACTTTTGGAGCTTCCTGAAGTTTCTCCTTTTGCTCTCAAAGCCAGCCCTCAACTCGCTGAGGACTTGTTCTCTCAATGGCTTTCACTTCCAGACACTATCGCACAGGTGTTTTCAGCAAATATAAATTCTTGCCACATCTATTGACTTGTACGCCATTGTGGGATACTTAATTGGCTTTTTTTCTGGGTTGGTGAAACAGATTTTACAGTGAATACTTGGCTCTAATCCATGTTTTGGAGCAGATTTCATTTTTTTTAACTCAAATTTCCTGTTCTGGACTATTTGTGGAATTTATTTATCTTGTTTAGTGTTTCTTACTGTTGACACGAGTGCAGGTGAAATCATTAATTGATGCCGCGAAATCTGGCAACCCGATTAATGTTCTTGGCGTCTCAGCTAATGCTAGTGCCAGTGTAGGCAATTCGTTACCCTCCTTGTTTCCTGCTGGCAATGTCCCTCCACTTTCACCCAGAAGTTCCTCTGGTTCTCCACGCACTTCTAAGCATAAAACTAGTCCTTCATCGGGTTCTCCATTAAAATTGGTTAGCGAGCCAGTGCGAGAAGTTATACCTCAGGTCTCAATTTGTCGTGACAACTTCTGTTTCTAGATGTTTACATAATCAGAATTAACTTGTTTAAAGTACAAATTCTCATTTTGCTTATGTCGTATTGTTTGCCTGTAGTTCTTTTTTCAAACTCTCATTTTGCTTATGTCATCTTAACGTATCATTTGCCTGTAGTTCTATTTTCAAAATGGCCCTCCACCAACAACTGAACTAAAAGAACAGTATCTTTCTAAAATTGATCAGCTTTTTGATGATCATCCAGATGGGCTGCAGCTAGATGGTTAGAACCATAAATTGTTTTCTCAGTTCTTTCTTTCCACAGTCAATTAAGTTGCCTTCAATTTCTTGATGTTCCTTCTGTCTCACCCTATATATACATATATTATCGTTTTGCAGATTTCAGATCTGTTGTAAAGGAAGTATGCAAGCTACCATCCTTCTTCACCACTGCGCTTTTTAGGAAATTAGATGCTGGCTTTACTGGCACCGTCACCAAGTAGCCATTTGTATTCCCTTTCCTAATACTTATCCGCAGATGATAGGCGTTGGCCATAGGCACTTTAATGAACTTCTATATTGGATGACATTTTTTGTTCTTTTATTTATAGTTTCTCAGGTTCTCATTTGTGTTGTTTATTTTTAGGGATGTATTTGTTAAATATTGGATGGATGGGAATATGCTGACGATGGATATAGCTACTCAAATCTTCAATATTTTAAAGCAGCCAGATTGCAAATATCTTACTAAGGTTTGTCTTGTAATCTCTGTATATTCTGTGGTTTATTGTTGTGTGTCTGACTTTTTGCTTAGTGATTGATAGTTGTTGTATCGAAAAGATAAGCTGGGTATTAGGAAGATCGCATTATTTTCATCCTTTAACTCGTTGGCCATGTACAGGCGGACTTCAAGCTTGTTCTGAAAGAGCTTTTGGCAACCCATCCAGGATTGGAATTCTTACATAATACGCCTGAATTTCAAGAGAGATATGGTATGTACATATCAGGTGGTTAAATAGTTTTGGTTTACTGCTAGTCTCTAAGGCATGATTGCTAAGAGTAGACTATACATGATTAGAAGTTTCTGGTCCACATTTTAATTACAAATGATTGCAACTTCCAAGCCCCTACCTTTGTTTCTTTAGAAGGTGTCTTATACTCTTCTTTCTCCTCCTCGATATAATATCCAAAACAAGGACTCAGTATCTGTAGCTGCTTCAGTGACAGCATTATTCACCATGTACCTGAGTTTTACCTTGACCAGATAATTTTGTCACTTGTGATAATGGACAAGTCTTTCTCTACAACATAAACAATCAAATAAGCAAAATATATCTTTGTTGTTAGATTTGTATTGTGGGGACTTCCAGACAGAATAAGAGTTCTTTGGGCTATGAGACATGGATCATGTGGTTGCTACTGTGTTTAATTTGGTGTTTTTAGATGGTGGATCGTTAAATGTAAATTGAAGTAAATAACGAACATGAGTTTGTTTATGAGTTGAAAAGTTGACTGACGTATGTTTGGCTGAAATGTATATTATGGTAGAATCATACATATGTGTGTGGTGTACGTAAATCTATTTATTTCCATCTTAGAAGAAAAAATCATATTCATCTTCTATGAAGTTGTTGATTGATCTCTTAATAATTGTGAAATTTAAATAAACGTATATTATAGCAACAATACTCTTGCTTGAGTCTCCTGTGAGTTTGAGCTATTCCTTTTTAGATCTATGAAGGTAAGTATTAATTATCGATAGAAAATTGAGAAAATTTACTCATTCCCATTAACAATTACAAGTATCGTCTTCAACGCCATTTGTTGAATATTTTTTTCCATTTTCATGTAATTGACAGTTTTCTAATGTAATTTTAGTTGAAGCCAGTTGGGCTGAAACAGAAATTCTTTCCACTGCATGATTGGATAGCCACTTACTGAGTGAATAGTTACATTAATACTCTCAAAATGATTAAACCTTTATTAGAGAAGATGCGTCTACTATAAGTTCCATCCCTATTATAAAATTACTTATACTTTTAACTGTTATTCCTTCATTGACTTCTGTTAGTGACTTTGATCTGTAATTCCTATCTTCATCACCCAGCTGAAACTGTCGTATACAGAATATTTTTCTACATCAACAGATGTGGAAATGGTCATCTTACTCTAAGGGAGCTAAAACGAGGCAATCTCATTGCTGCCATGCAACATGTGGATAAGGAAGATGACATAAATAAAGTTGTGAGGTCGGGGCAGTAATGTATTCTTTTGCATGGCCATTGTTTTGAAATTCAACTGTATGACAACCAGGATCTTATAACATGTTATATTCTTTTGCTCGTTTCAGATTCTTCTCTTATGAACATTTCTATGTGATATACTGCAAGTTCTGGGAAGTGGATACGGACCATGATTTCTTGATAGACAAAGAGAATCTTATTAGATATGGTAACAATGCGCTTACTTACAGGATAGTTGAAAGAATATTTTCACAGGTCAGTTTTGTCATGCATTGCATTATTGTCTCCTGTTTAAGTAAAATTGAGTTACTTTAAGTTAGGAGGCGTGCTTGTCTTCATTCCTAAAGTAAGTTTTGACTTCCATTTGGGTATTAGATACCAAGGAAATTTACTAGCACTGTTGAAGGAAAGATGAACTATGAAGATTTTGTTTACTTCATACTCTCGGAGGAGGACAAATCATCTGAACCTAGTATAGAGTTTTGGTATGCTTTCATTTCTTTGTTTAGTTTGCAATGTTTTAATTTGTCGACAAAATTTTTACACAGCACTAAACTATGGAACCTCACATAATTCACTGTAATTTGAGTCATGAAATAATTGCTTGTCTATTTAGCCAAAAACAGATAAATCGATGCAGCTTAATCTATTTAGTTGAGGATATTTGAACTGTCTGGTACATCCCTTGCATGTGGAAACTGCAATCTCTTAGTTTAGTTTACCCAGGACTTGATTCCCTTACATGATAGGCTGTGTTAGGCATGCTCTTTTATCTAAATAAAACCAAAAACAAAGAGTTATGTAGCTGGCAGAATAACGGATGGACCATGAGAGCAAGAACTGTTCTACTTTGTCAATCTTTTTTAACGAAGTCTGGAAGCTCTGGTTACTGTATTTATTTGTTCTACTTCCCTCACATCCACCTTCCCTAGATAATTTATTTCTTAGCAAGGTCCACAGATAAGCTGTATCATTTGGATGTTTCTCCAATTTCTGAAATAATTTCAAATTCTTTCATCTGGGCACTTATTATTTAGGAATTAATATTCCAGGTTCAAGTGCATTGATTTGGATGGAAATGGTGTAATAACACCCAATGAAATGCAGTTCTTTTATGAGGAGCAGCTGCATCGAATGGAATGCATGGTCCAGGAACCTGTGCCTTTTGAAGACATCTTGTGCCAAATAGTAGACATGATTTCCCCAGAGGTCAAACTTTATAACCTCTTACAATCTAGGTTTTTCTCCTCATTGTCATGCTTTCCTTGACACAGTTATATTTGCAGCGAGAAGGTTGTATTACCCTGCGTGACTTGAAAAGAAGCAAACTTTCAGGAAACGTTTTCAATATACTTTTCAATCTCAATAAGTTCATGGCATTTGAAAGCCGTGATCCATATCTTATTCGCCAAGTACAGTAAAACAATTTGCTAATGTTTCATTTATCCTTTTGGCATTGCACCATAGCCAGGGTGAGAACTGATTTCCAGGTTTTGTTATGAGCAGGAACGTGAGGATCCATCATTGACTGAATGGGATCGCTTTGCTCACAGAGAGTACATCAGGCTCTCAATGGAAGAAGATGTTGAGGATGTCTCAGATGGAAGTGCTGAAGTTTGGGAGGAATCATTTGAGGCTCCTTTTTAAGTCAGTCAGGTAATTTTAATTGGAGGACAAGACATGAATTGCACTTTCTTATAAGGAATTGTTTTAAATTCTGAGAACTGCTTTACTGTCAGTTGAATGTCATTCTTATGTACATTACCGTGTTTGGTTGTGGGACTGGTGATGCATGATTTATGGTGGAAGATTTTTCGACTTGCTTCATATTTAGGGAATTTCTTTTGGAAATTTTATCATCTCCCTGATTTCTAAATTAGGGAAGAAGTGCTTTGTTTGTTGCAGCTGGATATTTCAGTTGCCAACTTCTGAATAAAATGCATTTTAGACTTATCATTTCTTTGCCAATTCTGCATAGATGCATTTCACTCTTTAATATTTATCCTGTAGTTATGGGATTGTACCTCATTGTTGTATTGTCTGTCCGTTGAACTTGATCCTGATGAGTATTTGTGGATCTGCAGCAGCCAGTAAAATATCCCTATCTGCTTTCGTTGTATTCAACAGATGCAAATACATTGTCCTGATCAACTACCTCAGTCGAACCATACAATATCTGCACAGCAGGGATGCTTTGAAGCTTTGTGATGACTGAAGTGCATTTTGATATGGTGGGCTACACGATGGCCTTTTCGAAATTGATTATGCTGCACTTCAAAGAGTTAAAAGGTGACAATTTCAGGAATGCTGGATGGTTCTTTTGATAGGAGAGATGTCTTCTATCTGGTGATTGATAATCTCCCAGGTAAAAGGAAAAAAAAAAAAGGTTATTATGGTTATTCTGCTTCCTGTATATGAACTACATTTGAGGTTGATTTGTCTTGTTCTTCAAATGTCTATGGGAAGGGATTCTGATTGAGTTTCTTGTTCTTCTGTTCTTCATGGAAAGGGACTCTGGTGTGCTTGACCTGTAAAAGCTTGTAATGGCTTTAATTTGTCAGCCTGGACGCTCTTCTTGATCCACCTGACTACAGAGTTTTTCTACACTGCTGCTATATTTTTTCATTGGACCTGATGAAAATAATAATAAAAAAAAATGTATTCTTGGTGAAAGTCGGAAATCCAACGTCTGACCCTTTTTGAGTTAATTCTTTTCTATTTTTCTGTTTTAGGACAAGGCGTATTTTCCTAAATATTTGAGTAGCTGCAGTTCTTGCTCGAGACACAAGAATTTTAGTAAATCTCGAATATATAAACATATGTCAAACAGCTGTTTATTAGGTAAGGGTAACCTTTTCAAACTTGGCATCTTAGTGAGATTTTAGATTTAGTTGAAAAATGTGACAAATATGAATTTTAGGCAGAACTCGATCGATGAGGTTTCTCTATTTGCCTTATGCAATGCTACTTTTCCTTGAAGAAGAGAAATAACATGTTTTTTAGGACAATTACTTTCTTTATGACGGGATTAAATAGCTTGTACCTTCCATGCATGTAACTAACGAAGATAACTTCTTTACTCAATCGCCATAAGCAATTGCACCAAACACCTTCAGATGCTTTACATTTGGTTTAACACCACTAACTTCTAAGAGAGTGAGATTTGAGATTTTCTTTGTTGGAGGTCTATTCAAAATATAAGTAGAGTATGAGACAACTTCACAACAAAAGGAATCTAGTATTTGCTTGGCCTTTAGCATGCTTCTCGCCATGTTCATAATTATCCTATTTTTTAATTCGACAACTCAATAGCATTGATGTGTAAGGAAAAGTGACTAAATGATGTATCCCTTATCTTTCACAGAACCCTTAAAAGTTATTGAAGGTATATTCAACTCCACCATTAATACGCAATTCCTTAATAAGATAGTTACTTTGTTATTCATTATGTATCTTGAACTTCTTAAAGCAATAAAACAACTTCAGATTTTCTTTGCAAAACGAGTAAAATCACCAATAAAAGTCAGAAAGTATCTATTATTACCATTTAACATATATAGGAGTGAATAAACTTAAGTGGTTGAGATGCTCTGATCACTGCCCTTTCTACTCTTGGACTTGCAAAATTTCCTCCATCAACTTTCTTAACCTTTCTCTTGTTTATGCGTTGCCTATAGGCTCGCAAAATGTCGAATACTTCACCAATATTCATTGAGGATATATGTTGAGATGCTCTGATCACCACTTAAAGTTATCTTTCTATTCGAATCACCTTTGATGGAGAATTGAGCGTACAAAGTTTGCTTCGTTGACTTCTTAACTTCTTTCTCATTCATGTGTTACTCATAGGCCTACAAAATGCCAATATTCATTGAGGATAGACTGAGTTTCTTTAATCGCCACCACAACACGTTTAAATTCACGCATTAACAATTACAAAATCTCATCAGCTATATCTTATGCTTTGTACTCAATTATATTTTTATTTGATTTGTCAAACAAGAATATCACTTACATAATTGACCACTGTCTCAAAGGATTCTATTTTATAAAATTTTATACTGGCGTCTCAACTCTCAAGGCTTAAAGTTTTATCTTCTCAATTTTCTCCGGACGTAGTTGCCAACTATCTCAAGCTTGTTTTGGCATAGTTCACCCGCAATCTTCTCAAAGACTTCTTCATTCACTCATTGATGAATGAAATGCACGGCTTTCATATCCATTTTTTATTCCCATGGTGAACAACCTTTTGTGCATCATTTATACCATCACTGCCGTCAAGATTAGCAATACCATTTTTCATGACATCTAGCAAATTGTGGCAGTCGAAAAATACCCTTATCTGAACAATCCACCTATTACAGTTTTTCCCATTAGGATAGGACATGAAACTTAAGTCAAGCTATTCATAGTTACAGCTTTGATAACACTAATAATGATAAATAAGAAGGCAAAAGTGGAGAAGCAACAAGCATAATATAGTAAGCAACAATAGAACAAGAACAAAGAATTCTTAAATTCGGAAAAATTGGAACAATATGGCAGGACACTTGGATATTTATTTATAGACAAAAATACGACATAGTTCCTAAGGGGAAACACTAACAAACTTAGAATAGACAAACATGGCAGAATAATCCTAATAAACTTGAAATAGATAAACATTATTAATGCTAATAGCTATTGAAATAAAATTATACTAACAAACATTGGCTATTTCAACAAAAAATTTAGAAAAGAAATAGAATTAATATGAGCAGGACTACTTTTTAATAGGTTACAGTAAAAATAAGGATAAATGAATCAACTCCGCCTCACTTTGTGATGCAATCTTTCTCGCCCTCAAATGTTTATAGGATCAAGGTCGAAAATGTGAGATATAAACAGATAGCAAAGCATCCAAACAAAGGACTGTAAACTAAATGTCAACCACAAACATTCTGACCTCGTTCATATACGCAATTCTCTCTCACTAAAGGAAGTTTTAATGGGAACCAAAATTTACCCCTTAATATTGAAGACATGCAATTGTCACATAAAAATGTCTGTAATCATTAATGTGTTTCATGAATGTTCAAAGATCAATGAAGACCGACCAAGGGACACCACCAAAAATAATAGATTTGAAATACAATTGAATTTGGCTTTAACGAAAAAGGTCGAATTTAAGTAGTCTCCTTTTTGAGTTTTGCGAGCTCCTGCCTTATGATTCCTCCTCTCTGCAAAATGAGCATTTAAAATACATGTTAAACTTGGATATCTACAACGTTCGTCAAGTTGCGTTCAGAGATAACACTCCACATTATAATATTTTCACAAAGATAATCAAACACGTATGCTTTCCTCTAGAGGCTCAATTTTATATGCAATGCACGTGGGAGCAGCAAGCAAATGGAAAAGAAAGTCAAATCAGGTTCTCCCGTTCAAAAGCTGAGCTAAAGCACCCGATGAGGAGACGTTAACAAGATGGTATCTTGGGGCACTGTTCATTGACAGTACAGCATAAATGCTTCATAGAGGAAAAGTTTAAAATTTGAGACATCTACTGTGACAATTGACCAGTTGATCATAAAATATTATTTTAGAAAAACTCCAGAGTTTGTTGGAAGTCAGACATGAAGCAAATTATTAAGAAAAGATTTAGATATGCTCGTGCATGGAGATGGGTTAAAACAACACAGCCTGGGGGTCTTGACCTGCAAAGTACTATAGTTGAACCCAATTCACAGGTACAATGCCTGTGCGTAGTTCAGATATATATATATATTTTTTGCCAGATATACACAGCTCATTCTCAATTACAAGAATATGAAAATTCTTCTAACCTTGATCTTTGCCAGCATGAGCTTGAACCTATCGAAATCATTAAGAGAAGCCCTTCTTTTCCGTACAATGAGCTTCCTGCCCCATGAACTATTCTCCCACTTGTTCTTGACATCTAAAAAGGATTGTAACCAAAAAGTTTAGGCAAAAACATATCAGATAGGAAATAAAGTTTAACAGCTTGAAACAAACCAGCTTTCTCCATAGCTTCAACCAGAGTTTTCTTCTTTGCAACCCTCTTGATGTCTATCTT
This sequence comes from Erythroxylum anguifugum, assembly GCA_027478595.1. Classification (NCBI taxonomy): domain Eukaryota; kingdom Viridiplantae; phylum Streptophyta; class Magnoliopsida; order Malpighiales; family Erythroxylaceae; genus Erythroxylum; species Erythroxylum anguifugum. The sequence goes on from JANIPN010000004.1 coordinate 30,601,772, forward strand.
AATATCAGTAAGTGAGAGCCTCTTCAAGTTCATTTGACTCCTAACCATATCAGGAGCATCAACAAGGGCCTGTAACAAAGAAAGAAAGAGATATGAGTATTAATGTACAGCCTGCTTACCCACCAAAGTGTATTAGAAAAGTTAAGAAACAAGCCATAAACATTTTAAAGAGCCACCAAATATGAGATCCAGAGAAAGTAACTTAGCCACAAAGTCTAATAATATTAGACCAACAAATACAACCCAACAATGATCATCAAGAAAAGGAATGGGTTAACCCACCAGAACAAATGATTTAAGAAAACCTGGCTCTATCATCTTTCCAATCTCTCGTTTTAACAAAAGGGGAACAATGAAAATACATAAGATAATATCCATAATGCAAGCTATTGCCAAACTTACTAAATGAAACACATATATCTACACGTACACAAACAATTTCTGACTCACAAACCACATTCATTAAAAAGGTCATCAATTCAAGCTTCCAAACATGAATCCAATAGTTATGTGAGAGAGAGTGAGTAAATACCCTGTTTTGGTCGACAACATCGACAATGACAACAAGCTTGCCATAGTCCTTGCCATAGTTGACGAGGGCAACTCTGCCAATCTCCACGTACCTCTTGAAGGGCTGCACCATTTAACCGCATAACAATATTACTCTATCTTTCTTGTACTTTGCTTGTTAACTTCAAAATCATAAAATTGAAAAACGAAAAAACACGGTCTTTTTCTATACCCGAAGTTCTAATTAGTAGTAGTACTAACACGTAAAGAAGTAATAAAGATCAAAAGATTCCATTGCCATCAAACGTCAAACATAGACAGAAAGAAAGGACTGTCTCACCATTGTTGGGAGATCTGGTGTAAGAGAGGGAGGTTGAGCTATGAAGAGCCGCGCTAGGGCTTCACGCCGATGTGTTTTAAGTTTTAAAAACAAAATTAGGGCATTTTTCCCTGAGGTTTTTATGACGTGTCACTTTTCTGTTGGCGGCAATTTAGAAACTATTTACCTTGAAAGCTGAGCGAGCACAGTATACACTATTTCTTCTGTTTTGTCGTTTTTCGTTGTGAATTTTAAAAAAGAAAAAATAATTCATCAAAACACGTTTGTACGAGTTGCCGTTATTTGTTTTTAAAAATAAAAAAACCATAATAAATTTATAGAAACGTAAAAAAGACTTTTTGTAAAATTTTAAAATATGATTTTCTCTCTCGTAACACCATAATACAAAAATACTACAAGAAGTTTCAAGCAACATCAAAAGTGGGATAAGCAACACAATTCAGTAACCAATTTGGTCATCGTCAAGGAAGCTACCGTCTGACTGGTCCACCGTCCCTGGCACTACCTTCCCTACACACGACGAGCAAGAACCAATCAATACCTTCTTCCTTTGTGTGATCAAGAATGTACACATCGTCTGGGAATGTTATTACTTTCTCTCCTTCTAGAGTAATAACCTTTACGTTGCACGCCGCCATGGCTTTAATCCGCCCTCCGAATTGCTAAACTCTCCTCAGAACTTCAACAACAGTCTCCACATTTTCTTCACGAAGGTTCCAGAAAATTCCGCTGGCAACATAAGCTAAACTCAGAGCAGCAACGAACTGCTCCATGTCGATACTAGAAGCAATAACCGACGCGGCAACCATGGTGACGTCGTGGAGGTGGCCATCTTCGGCAAGTCTAAAGGCGAGGTGAGTGTAGTAGTTGAGGAGGGAGCTGCAACGTGTGGTGGAGTCGCTACGGACCGGAGAGGAGAGGATAGGAATGCAGGAGTGGAGCGTGGAGGAGCTTGGATTGCGAAACATAACGAAACTTTATTTTTTGCGACAAACTGGTTCTGCATCTTCACCCAATATCTCCAAGTTTGTTTTCTTCTGTGATATGAACCAACATAGAATTGTAAAAAGGAAGAGATATATGAAAAAAATAACAGTAGTTATATTTCCTTTGAATAATTTTTGTGCTCTTCCTCTGAACAATTTTCATGCGAGTGTTTAGTTTTAGCTTCACCTCCTTCTAAAGATAACGTTTTTTGCGACAAACTAGTTCTTATAAAAGAACCAATACAGAACATTCTTGAAATAACGTTAAAGTTATTTTATTGAGCCTTGCGTCATTTAAAGCAGAGACAACTACAGTTGTTTGCAGAGACAGCTACAACTGTTTTCTTCTTTCTTACGGCTTCGCAGCTGTTTTATTCTTGAAATTTACGTCGTTCTTTGCATGGATGAAGCACATTAATTTAATGTGATGTGGAGACATGGAGGCTTATCCTTACTTTTTGTCTTCACGTAGCATTTGTAGAGTGTCAAGTGGAGGCATTTAATGGTTCACTCATTTAATGTGGCATTTAATGCTCTTCTGAAATTGCCTTGAAATTCATGTTGTCACCAGTACTTTTCATCTCTTTAATGATACCCCAAAACTCTTCAATTGAATCACTCCTTCCTCAAATCCTAGCAATGGCATTGTACGTGACAGTATTGTGCTCATAACTTTCACAGCTACCAATGTTTTTAAAAATAAACTCTTACTGATAGGTTTTATTTTTGCACCCTAATTAGCGTTTACTAAGTATTATTTTAGTAATATCGGGGTCCAAAATGAAATTCTACTTAGACCTTTTTGTAAAATATTGAGGCGTATATAAAAGGTCAAGTAATTCTCTGTAGTGCATATTGTTTTCGTTTGTGTTTTTGTGTGCATGAATTCAAACTAAACAAAAGTAGAAAAAGGTTCTCTTTGTGTCATAGAATTAAAGTGTAATTTTGTAATAATATTTAATTTGTATATATTTAATTTTAATTAATTTAAAAATATATAATATTATGTTATAATTATGTGTTAGACATAATAGTATAATTACAACAAAATATAAACATGATAATAAAATCAGACATGTTTTTGTTTTCAGCTTTTTATTAGAAATCTCAACCAAACATATTTTTGTTTTCAGTTTTATATTACAAATCTCAACCAAACAAGTTTTTATTTTTTTAAGGAAAAAATAGGAAAAAAACAGAAATCAAAAACAGGAAACATAAATCAAAAATAACAACAGAAAAACAGAAGTGAAACCAAACGACCCCTAAGTTTTGGTTTATTTTGAAGTGAAAAATGCCAAATTGGTTGTCCAAATGAACAAAAGTTTTGTTTTTTTTCAAAATTAATACTAAATTTTTTAAAAATTTGTCTTTTAATTATAACTTCATCGGGACATTGAGTTTGTGTAATAAGCTTCGCATTGGTAGTGTTAGATAAATAAAAAGAAAGGTAATTTCTTTATTTTGCTACCATAAAAAACAATACATTGAGAACTCAATATGATTTGTTTGTTGCTATATAAACAATTGTTGTAGTCATATTCCAAATATATGAAATTAGTCCATACATACTTAACTTGAGTTGTTAAATTTATTTGACAAAGATTAATCATGATCTTTATCCCTAATAACTCGTAGCACTTTGAATGCATGCTATATTAAATGTGTTGGACCCTGACCTTTTCTTGGAAATTTTATTTATTAAATAGAATTAAATGAGGAATTAGTAGTATGTAATGTTGTATTTGGGTAATGGTAATTGGAGCAATTGCAATGATATTTTGAGGTTAATACATGAAATGGATGTTTTGTATATGACTTTTGTGATGGAGGTTTGTGTATGTGCATATTCCTTCCTAGATGAGTTTGCTGTTGGGTAATGGCTTTGGAATAGCTTATTGGAGCTTTGAATTGTGTTTCAGATGAATTAGTTGAAGAGTTTGTGACAGTGGGTGAATCTGTGAGCATTTGATGAAATGAATGACTTTTGGATGTTATATTTTTTATTTATGTTTGATCAAGGAGTAATGTTGTATAGGGTTGTAAATGGGAATTATAATAAAATTTTTGTTTGTTGCGTTTAGAGGATTGCATAGCTTTAAAATGATGTATCCTAGATTATGTCCGGATGTGGAACTTGGAGAATGTGAGTTATGGAAATTGAATGCAGGTGCTGTCAAGATGGAATATGTGGGCATAAACTTTGAGTGAAGTTTTGTCCCTCATAGAGTTAGAATTTGACTAAAAGATCTTCTTGAAGATTGTAGTTTAGGTTTTGATCTTTTTATTGAGGTATAATGTGCTATTTTTGGGTGTGGAAATTAAAAGATATGAAGTTTTAAAGTGTGGATGTTGTTTAGGTGATTTTTTGGGCAGAAACCTTGATCGAAAAATTGATCGAGTTAAAGGTTGAAATTGCCTTTAAGTGCTTCATGAAAGTTTTAGATTATGTTTTGATATTTCCATTGATGTAAAGTATGGAAATTTTGGGCTATAAAATAGGAAGTTATGATTTTTGCAAGTTGTTGTTACTGTTTGGAAAGAGTGTTAGTGGACAGGATCTTTGAAGTGATTTTCGACCTCTTTAGAGGCTGAATTGGTTTGTAAGTTCTTCATGAACCTTGTAGAGCTTGTTTTGATCTTTCCAGTGATATGAAGTATAGAATTTTTTGACAATGGAGTAGAAAGTTATAATGTTTTGAAGTTCTGATGTTGTTTAGGTGAGCTGATCGACCAGCCACATTTGTGTGGATTTTTCACCCCTTTAGAGTCTGATTTTGGTTTTGAGTCCTTTATGGAAGTTGTAGATTGTTCTTTTATCTTTCCAACGGTACCAAGTTGGTAAAATTTGAAGTTCTGAATCAAAAGTTCTGAGTGTTAGAAGTTTGAAGGTCGGATTGGGTGCTGACCGACTGACCGACCTCTGATGGCCGACCGACCTCTGATGGACGACCGACTACTGTTCGCCTACTGACCTCTGATGACCGACCGACCTCTGTTGGCCGACCGACTTTTGATCTTCTTGCTGATCCGACCTCCCTTCATTCATTTGGTCATAACTTTTTCGTCCGACATCCGATCGATCTTATTTTAGAAGTGTTGGATTCCTAAGACATCCCTTTATCTTTGCATACCAAGTTTATGATTTTTGAGTTTTAACTGAGAAGGATCGACCGACTCAAAGTGAGCAGACCAGTTGAAAAAGAGTATGAGAGGATATTTTTCTGAACATGCTTTAGTAATTTGGAGATATCTTGAGCTATAGAGCTCCGATCGTTATGATTCTTGTTGCTAATTAAACTAGAGACATGGGGCTACAAATGTTCTGAAGGAGCCGAACGACAATTTAGCCTCTAAGACTTTCAATTTCTGAATTGAATGGATAATCGATTAGAAGAGTATGAGTTGGATATTTTCCTAAACATGGTTCAGTATTTTGGTGATAGCTTGAGCTATAGAGCTTTGATCAATCTGATTCTTGTTGCTAATTAAACTAGAGACATGGATATACAAGTTATCTGAAGAAGCCGAACGGCAATTTAGCCTATAAGACTTTCAATTTCTGAATTGAATGGATGATCGATTAAAAGAGTATGAGCTAGATATTTTTCTGAACATGGTTCAGTATTTTGGTGATATCTTGAGCTATAGAGCTCCGATCGAT
>JANIPN010000004.1:31010822-31023323 GCA_027478595.1 Erythroxylum anguifugum
AATTGCTACTTATGGTTACCGAAATTGAACGTCATATTCCGTTAACCTAGCGATTGAATCAATTAATCTCTAGTTGCACAGCTAGAAACCAACAAATCCAATTAAAAAGACGGATCAGAAGATATCCAATGTTCATTAACAACGTGAAAAGTATCCAGAAAATATCACCATAATAACATGTGACATGGATCCCTAAACCAAGATAAGAAAATTAGCTACTCATAATTGAATTGAAAACAAAGAAAATCACAAAGCAATATGTCTCCATCCCTGGTCTTTAATGAAAGAAACAAAAATACTAATTGAAACTATGCAGAAAACGTAAAGAAATAAGAACAGAAAGTGCAACAATCTAAAACCTAACCTAAACCTACAACGATGTCTTCTAACCCTAACATGTATATATATATGCGGCAATCATCCCCCTCTCCTTCTTGATGTTAATCTCTTCATTATCTTCTCTTGATTTTGTCCAGATTAAGTGGTCTTCTATTTTCGGTAGGAGACTTTTTGGAAAGAGGGCAAGAGGATCTTGAAAGATTGTGTATTAATTGGAATCAAATTATGAAATTTCTGCAGACTCCAGATTCCATCCTTAGGCGTGCCCACGCTTAGTCTCTGAATTTCGGCCAAATTGGGGATTTTGGATTTCTTTCCTTCTTTTGCATCTTTTTGATCCTTTTTCGTCCTTAGAGTGTTGAAAATCATCTATAAACAATTATAAAGCAATTTCATCAATTTCGGATAATAATTTCAACACCTTAACGATAATTAAGTCCAGAATTTATGCAATTTAAATGACTTAACACTCAATGTTTTAAAAATCATAAATATCTTTGTGTTTATATTTTACTCAAGGATATGGAGTATCATTTGGACAAGTTAGTGGGAACACTTATTTTATGTTTGCCATCTAGTTATAATTTTTTGGTGGGTTATTTGTTACTTATTCCTAGGTGATAACAATACACTTTTTGTTTATGAGGTTTCACAGATGGGTAAAAGTCAATTTAAAGTATTCAAACCAACTCAAGCTTATAAAAAACAACTACTAATATAAATGCATAATGAAAACTTTAAATAGGAGGAGGTTCAAATTAAAGGGAAAAATCAACTCCTAAAAAATCTAAATTTAATTATGGTGAATCTATAACAAAATTATCCTTGTTTGTCAATATTATTTTGTGATTTGTTTAAGAATTTAAAAATCATGTGTGCTTAGGAAATTGGCAATTTGAACATTACGCTGTAATTTGGATATTGACATAAATATAGATTAATAAGAGTAGTTGTTTATTAACAATATTTTTTAAGATGCATCAGTTGCCCAAAATATAGAGTCACTTGGAACCTACAAAATAAAACAAGAAACAAATATCACACTTATATCAAATTTTAAACTATTTTTGAATTAATATATAAACTTACCTCTCTTGTGAAATGATGAATCTTATGGATAAGAGTCTTACCCTAACGCATAGAAGATGTTTGGCAAAATTTTTATAATAAAAAAACTTCAACTTTTTTACTAAGACTACATACCTATAGGACACCTACAATTTGAATGATAATTAATCAATTGTATAATATTAACATTGTAAAACCTTTAATTGAAATACTCAAATTTATTTTAATACGTGGATAAAATAATAGGGGTAAAACTCACTTTTTGTTATTGCATTAACAAAAATCTTAATCAATATTTGGCTTAGCATTTGATATTTGTATCTTCATCTTGTCATTACAATATTGGTAATCAATGTAGGGAATTTGGAAAATTACTAAGGACCATGATAATCATATTATACACTCTATATAATAACAATAAAAAATACTAATCTTGTTTTACTATTGAACATAACGCCTTCTTTTAGCAAGATTGAAAGTATATTTTTCAGATTCTACTAAATTGTTGAAAGAAAAAAATAGCAGTCTTTACTCATAACACCTTGACACTTTTCCCATGTCAAACATATACCAAGTGTAAAATTAATAAAAGCTATGCATATTTCATTTCCACCCATATTTTTCTACAATACATAAGATGATTAAATCCAAAAGTAGTTCAATGGTGCAGATGAATGTTTTTTTTAACTTTGTAGCAACAAACAAAACACAAGGTAATTACTAATATGCCTTTATATTCACATATGCATTTTAAATATGATTAACACATTTAAAAATAATTATCAAGGAAATAAACAATTATGATGGTTATTTAAATATTTCATTGTCCCTACCTTTACCATCTTGTATCTTTACTCATTTCTTACAGTAGCAAATTAACAACACCAATTTTAGATAACACCTTTATATACATTATACCAAATGCCATCTACTAGTTATTGGATCAAATTAAAGAAGGTATTACACGTAGCACCCTTACACCTTCTCCTAACATTAAAACTCATCAAATGATAAAGTAAGGTATTTTGAGTTGTAATATTTGGTTAGGGAAATATATTATTGTATTCGGGGGTGATACAAGTGAGATTAAGGTTCCTCTTCACTTTGAAAGAAGATTGTAAGAATGGTTCCTCTTTATCGAGAAAGATTGTATAAAGGTTATTATTTACCTTGAAAGAAGAATTATAGTGGAATTCTTAAAAGAGTCTTGAAAGTAGATGTATGCAAATTACCAAGCCACTATAAATCGGTTTGCATTCTCTCCTCTTATTCTATTCTAAACTATTATTCAATCGTTTGATTAAATTATGTTAAAAATTTTCCTTATACTTATTTATATTGATTATTATTAATTAAATACATTGGCTAGAAAAATTGTTGAATTTTTAGTTTTCTATAGGGAATGAGATTCTCTTATAGATACCTATAAAATTAAATTTCATAATAGTTTGAATTTACATAAGGAGGAAAATACAATATGAGATATTGTATGACACTATATTTATGTCTTTTATAGCTAAGCCTAGTACAATTACTTACCTTCAAAAGTTCTAATTACAACAATTAACAGGGTTCCATATTATACATGGAATGCTAAGACTTTTAAAGAGTGAACATTAATGATTTTAAGATTTGATGCTTAGTTGAAGCATATATTATCCAATAAGTTTAAAATTAAATTGGATAATAGAAAGTTATGAGATGTCTAAAAGGTCGGATGTTCTTACATAATCTAATGAACAAAATAGTTGTTTCAATGAATACCTATAGGAGAATAGTTCTTAAGATAAGTAGTGGGAGTAAGATGAAAATTTCAAATCTCATGATAGTACACTAAATGGAACTAGTGCCTTTATCGATGTAATTGATTTATAGTTAAAATGTTATAATATGTTAAAAATTTAGTTTCAAAATATATTAAAAGTGTTTATTTTAGACATGATTATAGACTTATCATATTTACAAAATGGTTAGTAGGAATATAGTTGTCCTCTGAAGTAGGGGTATAGTTGTCCTCTTTAGTACGAGTACATAGAGCAATAATGTTCATAGAGAACAAAATTCATATTTTCAATTGTTAGAAATATGATAGTCCAAGAGCAACTTTTATTAGATATGAAAAGGTAATAAGTTGATTATAGGAGTTAGATCTATATGGATAAATACATAAGTTATTTACTTATTTTAATCAAAGGACATAGATAATGTACTAAAAGTATTTAATATTTAAGATATTTGATACTTATGATGTATTAACATATCCATCATTCTATAATGAGTTGAATTTGAGTTTAAGATTGTATAGATATTAACTTTAGAAGTAAATCTTTGTTAAGGTATATCTTACTTACAAAAATATTATTTTAACATTAGAAAGGTTCCAATGTAGCAATAATTGATAATCAAATCATAATACATTTTGGATTTAGTGGAATGATTATTTAGAACAAGAAGTTCTTTATGAATTGGTGTAGTTTCTTATATTATTGAAGCAATAATGTGTTATAGAACATTAGACCTCTTGGGCATGCAAAATGAGCGGAGGTCTCATCAAAGAGCCAAGTATGTATTTAGGTAATTTCTCTTAATTATGATGATAATTGAAATGAAAGTTGTAATATTTAAGTAAATGCTCATTATAAAGAATCTTGTAAAATTCTCTCACTTAACCACTATCCCAATAGTGATCTTCTTATAAAGATATAGTATAAAATCCTTAAGTGATTGGGTCAGTGCAAGTGGGAGATTGATGGATTAGCTCTAAAACCAATTGTCTAGCTATAATTTAGTAACATAATTATTTAAAGACATTCTTTATCTTATACATATTTAGATATACATGTCAAAGTTCAAGGGATAAATGTACATTGCAAATGAAATTATGATAAGATCATAATTACAAGATTCATATTGTATTTATTTATTATCTCTAAATGGTTCCTGTCATCGTTCTATTAAGACTGGACTTTAATACAACAACAACAACAACACCAGTGTACAAGACTTCCCTCTTTCCGAGGGGTGGGGGGAGGGACATCAATTGAACACAACCTTCCCTTTGCATTTTGCAAAGAGATTGCTTCCATGACTTGAATTTGTGACCTTTTGTTCACAAGGACTAACCTTACTAGTTGCTTAAAGGCTCGCCCTCAAGACTGAACTTTAATATAGTGTGAAAAAACTACTACATGTTATGATTCTTCGTTATAAAGGAAGTAGCGTTCTCATAGATTAAAAAGTGTGGAGATACTTAAAAGTGTGAGTACTTGTTAGAGAACAAGTTAAGTAAACTTGCCCTATATAAAAATTCTAATTGCAACATTACTTATATGTCTATAGAAATTCTTATTGTGATGATTATATAAGTGATCATTTAACTTAAGATCTTTAAAATATCTCATATAGGAATTGTTACGTTTTTAATACTACTTATAACCTATTTTATTCAAGGGTAGCTCAATTGTCAATCATTGGCTATAACAAAAACTATATGGAGGTAGTTGAGTGATTAATGCATGATACATTATACTAAAGTGATTAAGGAGAATGTTTCATTATTCTCAATTAGTATTGATTTTGAAAAATCCTTGGCCAAAGTAGAATCACACTTTGAAAATATCTTTTAAATGCCATTAATATAATCAATTACTTATGGTGGAGAACTAAAATGATTAAACTCAAATAAAATAAAGATTAGTTATATGCTTTTTGTCCAACTAGAACATTGTTTGAATCAAGGATTGAATTATATAGAAAATCATGTACGAAAAGATTAGTCAAAATTACTTTGATATTCTAAATATTTAGGTGGTCATGATATATTGTTAGATACTAATCTTAATCTACGGATATAAATGATTTAATTAGATACTTAAAAATAAATTAAAATAGTTTAATTTATCCAATCTTAAATATGATTTAAAATTATAACTTATATTTATTAGTGACATATTTAGGAAGCTAATGAATTACACAAAAAAACACTTAACGAGAGAAAATTGTATTTAAATCAAGTTGAATTTGATTATAAAATTTGAGAAAATTTACGATTAAATATGAAATATTTAATAAATAGGAACTAATATAAGATATTAAATCTTAGTTGGACTAAAAAGTCCAATTACTATTATAAATATACTTAAGCTCTAAATGAGCTAATACTTTATGCCTGATCCTTTCTACACCATTTATAGAGTTCTCTCAACGTGTTCATGTAGATGTCATTAGAGACTAGACCCGTGTGCAACTACAGTAGTTGATGTGAGTCAATTTCAAAAATGATTAGAGGAAATGATAAGAAAATGATCAAGATTTACAATAAAGTATGCATTACGATTTATGCTTTATAATGTTTTGCGCATTAATGATGTTATAAAACTTAAAGAAATTTTGACTTTCAAAAAATTAATTGAAAAATTTTACTCTTATTTCGTTGCATATGTCACTATAATTTTCCATCAAATATAAGTATTAGATGTCATTTGAAAGAATAAGCCCCTCATTTTCTTCAATTGAACTTTGGTTAAGGAGTGAGTTCTTGAGTTCCTTCTAGTGATCTATTGAAATTAACGGAGAATTATTGAAAAAAAATATTAATTAAGAATATTCAAACTTTTATTATGATTTTTGTTATCTCTTAAAAAATAAGAAATGTCACTAAGCATTCTGAGTTGCCAATTTTTAGTGAGGTGATAAAAAATTATAAACGTTGAATTGTAATAATAATTCGATAAGTGACTAAGAGACTCCACCTATAGATTGAGCGTATGGACCGCTCCAACTCATATCAACTCCTTCTATATATAAAACTATGAATTTCATCGTAAGCCTATTTAAAAGATTCATAAACAAAAAAGAGTAAACAATTATTAGGCTCGAGTTCCTTAAAGAAGTAAATATCTTAATTCAGTTGGGCTAATTTAGCAACAATATCAAAAAGGAATGTGAACCTGCGGTATAATTAAAAATATGAAAAGTGGACGGTTCAAAAAGCAAATAAGAGAAAGAAGGAGAGAATTGGACTAGTCTAGTCATAGGGGTGCGTTACTATCTCTCTGACACGATCCCCGTCACCTGATTCCGGCAATACCTCTGTTTGCCTTGCAACGTTTTCGGTGTCTAGGTTTTGGAGTTACTGTGAAGTAGAATCATGAGAGGATTGCTTAGCAACCTGGTTTCTCGCTCTCTCTCCGTCTCCGGCAAATGGCAGCAGCAGCAGCTCCGTCGCCTAAACATCCATGAATATCAGGTAAGTATTTCCCGCTTGCAGTCTTTCTTCCTCAGGCCAACGTATTCCTTGGCTATGTACTGCATCAACATAACAAATTAATTAATAGTGATTGGACATGCTAATATACATGACAAGAGATCCCTGCGTCCGCTATTTTCTGTTTGGTTAGCCGTTGAAATGATAAAGCTGGAATTAAAAGACAACAGCTAGAGCGATTGTTTTATGTCAAATAAGTTTGAATGATGCTATGCTTCTACTTTTTCTTGACTTTTGCGTTGATTTATGGTAACTGTTGCTTTCATTTTCTTTGCAGGGAGCTGAATTGATGGGGAAATACGGGATCAATGTACCGAAAGGAGTGGCTGTTTCTTCTGTTGATGAGATTAAGAAGGCTATTCAAGAAGTTTTCCCTAACCAGAGCGAGGTGCTTATAAGATATATTCCTTTTGACATATCATTTGCTGGGAAATGTGAAATTGAAGTGGAAGTATGTTTATTTGGTAGTTGTTATTTCGGGCTAGGTTGATGAAAGTATCTATCATATATAATTCCAATTGATGTAGAAGTCACAGTTGTAAAATCAAGGGACATTTATTATTTACTTATGAATGTGGTGCAGGTGGTGGTTAAGAGCCAAGTTCTGGCCGGTGGAAGAGGCTTAGGAAAATTTAAGAACGGTTTTGAGGGTGGAGTTCACATTGTTAAGACTGACAAGGCTGAAGAAGTAGCTGGTGCGAGACGATGTCTTTTCTTTATGACACTGATCGGAAATTTCTCTTTATCATTTCTCTTTGATCTTTTTGTTGTATGAAGTTTAAATCAGCTTTCATTTGGTAGTGTCTTCAGTGGTTTTTCAGATTTTATTTTCTGCTAGATCAGGAAAACTATGAAGCAATAAATCACCATAGTGGGGATAACAATACTTGGTTATCACGATCGAGCTTAATAAATAACCAATCTGCCATAAACTAATGTGAGATGATGCTTTGTGCATCTGCTCTAGAGTCAAGAGTAGGAAGCTCATCTCTTTGTGTTGCTATTTCTGCTTTGTCAAAGAAGACGTGCACTGCATTCAACTGGTGTTTTCTCTCCTTACTTTCTCTTTCCTTTGATTCTGATGTGAGATCACGTTATACTCTCGTGTGATTGTTTTGATCCTTGATTGATTTAGGCATTTCTTTTACCTTTATTTGCCAGATTATATATTGTCTATGATACTGGAAACAATTTCTTTAAACTGAATATATCCTCCTAGAATGTATTTTGCATTAGTGATACATTTTGATGTGAGTTCTAACTTTCCTTCTGAGTTCTGAGTAATGATGTCATCCTTAAAATGCTACACTCGCTTGTTTTTGACAGGTTTACTTTGATAACTTCTCTAATACTGTCTCATGTTTTCTCTGCATGTAGGAAAAATGCTTGGTCAGATACTTGTTACCAAACAAACTGGTCCTCAAGGCAAAATTGTCAGCAAGGTTTGGCATTAATCAATCTATATTTATAAACAATTCATATCCATTTGAAATGTTTGTTCATAGGCTTGTATTTCTTGAATAGTTTTGATTTGTATGAGACATTACGGCTTCGGGGTTTCAGTGAAATTCTGTATGTAAATGAAAGTTTTTCTTTTAGAGACTCTTGCAACATCTATTGTCGTTTCTCTGAAGTCTTTTATGCTTCCTTCTGTGATGTTATGAATGCAATAGTTGATTGCCCCATTATACATTCTGAGGTGGAACTAGCTCCATGTAGTCATTAAAGTATGGTTACTATGGCTAAAGACTAATAACCATGACTTGTGAACAATCTATCGTGTAGATTGGTTTAATGAAAAATTGAACATCTGAGTATGAGGTTTCAGACGCTTAATCTTTACTTGGTTGCAAATTTGGGTCATCCACTGCCAGTTAGTGGTGAGCTACTTATTTTAAAACATTAGTAACATCAGGTTCAGGGTTAGACTGATAAATAGCCCCTGTCTTGATAAATAGAATCCCAAATGTTTTTTAATTTTTCTGTACCTGATACCAGATATAACTTAAATTGGCTCGTTATAATTCATTTCATTAGTTACTATGATCGGAAATTTTCCAAAGACTTTTACCTTTTGAAATATGATGGATAAGTTGTTTCAGATTTGCTTCTCTTTTTCTTTGGCAGGTTTACTTGTGTGAAAAGTTGTCTCTGGTCAATGAGATGTACTTTGCTATAATGCTTGACCGGACAACTGCTGGTCCGGTATGTCTTGCTGACCTAGATTACTATTTATCTGAAAATTACATACCTTAAGATGCTTCATTGGAAGTAAATTTTGACGAAGGACGTATATTTTGTCTTTGTTTCAAGCTTATTATTGCCTGTAAAAAGGGTGGTACCAGCATCGAAGACCTTGCAGAAAAGTTCCCTGACTTAATTATTAAGGTTTTCAATCTTTTGTTTACTGTGAACATCTAGGCAGTTATTTGCCCTTTTTGATTGCTAAATGTCACTAGTTTGTCTGCTTTTTCTCGCTAGGTGCCAGTTGATGTGTTCAAAGGCATCACTGATGAAGATGCAACTAAGGTTGTAGATGGTTTGTCTCCAAAGGTAGCTGATAGAAATGATTGCATTGAACAAGTGAAGAAATTATATAATCTCTTTTGCAAGTCCGACTGCACGTTGTTGGAAGTAAGTGTTAGCTTCACATTTCATATCCAAACTTATAATTTTCGTTGCTTTATTCGTATTCTCTCTTCTCTGTCTGCAGCAGTTGTTACATCTTTCTCTTCCCCACTTTCTCTTTATAATTTTTGAGAAGGGCCACAATTGCTACTATTAAGTTGTCTATTCTCTCCTTGAGCGTCTAACTGTTGGATCTCACGGTTCTCTCTGCAGATCAATCCCATTGCAGAGACTGCCAATAAGCAGTTGGTAGCAGCTGATGCTAAGTTGAATTTTGATGACAATGCTTTTTTTCGTCAGAAGGAAATATTTGCTCTCCGTGATCCAACTCAGGAGGATCCCCGAGAGGTTTAATTCTATTTATTTGGTTGTCTTTATTCATCTATACGACAAAAGCTAGCGAAGAGTTGGCTAAAGGAGAACTTTAGCATCTCATGCATGTAAACCTCTCGTCAAAGCTTGTTCCTGCCTACTGAGCTGTGCTAATTCAAGCTTCTGCAATATTTGTTGAAATCCAGAATAATCTTGGGATACTAAATTGTTCTTTCGTTTGTGCTTATATATCTTCTCATAGGTGGCTGCTGCCAAGGCAGATCTGAATTACATCGGCTTAGATGGAGAAATTGGATGTATGGTGAATGGTGCTGGATTAGCAATGGCTACAATGGATATAATTAAATTGCATGGTGGAACCCCTGCCAATTTTCTAGATGTAGGAGGGAATGCTTCTGAAGGACAGGTAATGTTTATAGTGACAGTTTGTTTTAAATGTTTCCTTTTTCTTTCAGTCACTTCTGCTTATTTTGACTAAGGGAGTGAGTCTGCCTGCTGATAAGGCCAGTATTTAGGTTGTCATCTTTCTTTGATCATATTTAGTTGTTATGAAAGTTTATCTTCTGGAAATTTTGTGAGGCAGGTGGTGGAGGCATTTAAGATACTGACTTCTGATGAGAAAGTGAAGGCAATATTGGTAAATATATTTGGAGGAATAATGAAGTGTGATGTGATAGCTAGTGGAATTGTCAATGCTGCCAAACAGGTATTCTGCATTAATTTTTGGTTATGTTTCACTCAAAACAGTGTTTGCGGTGATTGAAATCAAACCTCCATCATTGCGATCAGAAGTACACTATAATACCACGTTCAATCCCAACTTTAGAAGTTTGTTCGTCTTGGTAATACAGTATAATGGTAGAAGTTGTTAAGTTTCAACTGAAATGGTATTGAGGTTTCAATATGGATACTAGTTGCTGAATGGCAAAGTGTAGGTCTGTTTCCAAATTTTCCTTTCTAGGTTTCCAAATCAGTTAGATAATAATAAAAAATTGATGGCTTTATTTTGGTTTCGTGACACAATTCTTTTTCGTGGTATTCACATTTAAGGTTGATCTAAAAGTACCAGTGGTGGTTCGTCTTGAAGGCACAAATGTTGACCAAGGAAAGAGAATTTTGAAGGTAATTATGATATCAAATCTGATATAAATCCTACAATAGGAAAATTCGTTTAATCAATTTTAGGGCAGCTAGGTGTTTATTAAAATTGTTATTGATGTCTGCAGGAGATTATGGTGTTTATTAAAATTGTTATTGATATCTGCAGGAGAGTGGACTGACACTAATCACCGCAGAAGACTTGGATGATGCTGCTGACAAAGCGGTAAAAGCAGCAGCCAGCTGAGAAATCTAGGTATAATCCCATGTGTTTTCAGAACCCTTGATGAATTCAGTAAATCAATTGTATTGAGTCACGGCAATAATATAGCAGGGATGAGGTTTCTACTCTAAAATTTTTGTTTCATAAAATGAAGATTGTTGAGAAGAGACTACTGTTTTTCTCCTTGATGTTCGGCAAAAGTAATACATCTTAGTGCATGTCTTTTCTTTTCTTTTTTTGGTTCACTTACAACTTAAATATCATTTTTTATTTGTACAATTCCATTGAGAGGCATAACTAGCGGTGAAACTCTCAAAAGAACAGACTGGTACAGGTACATAAAGAGGACATGTTATTGTGCAACCAAAAGAGCAGACAAACTGCTTTTATTTGTCAATCCTACAACCTTTCCTTCTTTAAGCATTGGGCAATTCGTTTGGAAATGCAATATGGCGTAGATTGGATTGTGATCATGGGATTGACACCACTTGCACTTGGCAAGGCACTTGCATCTGCATCCCAACTCATCGTTTTCATCGACCGCAGCCTCTGTTGCATCCATCCGGCAAATTCCTAGCTGGTGTGCGGTTACAAATGGAGTACAATGTTCCTCTTTTGACCCCACGCCTTTTCTCCAAAAACTCCTCAAAATTTTTGGCTTCCTTACCTTTGCACACAATTCTTTGTCCATCACTCCGATGTGTGTTCACTTCCTCGGCTCCAGCCGCAATCAAAATTCTTAAAGCCTCTCGCAGTCCTCTTGTAAGATTTTCCTTATCCACCTATTCGAGTTGATGCCTGACCACGCCCTCCATCTTCAGCTCCCCTGCGCCTCTTGTCTTTAATCAGTCCGTAAAGAAGGTGATAGGAGCTCGATAGCTGAAGGGTTAAAGTAGGATGTACGTGCTTGTAGAATTGTAAAACGACGCAGTATTAAGTATCCAAAAACGTTGCCACGTATATGAGACATATGTTAAGCAACGATTGGATAGCCACCAATAGTTATTATAGTAGTTAACATAACTGGGCGGCTCAATAGCTGGCTTGCCAATCCACTCGCCTACCTTCCAACTCTCAACAGGAATAGGCAAAAAAGCCCGTGACAAATGACCCTTTCATCTACTGAGACAAAGATGAATTGTCAAGAATATAGAGAATGTAGGATGGGCAGTTGGTCTCGCCCATTGTGGAAAATTTTCCTCTGCTGCCTCTTGTTGGAGTCTGGGCATACCTCAATTAAAATGGAGGGGTTCTTCAAATAACGAGTTAGGTCACTATTCAATCAAATGATTTTTTTTTTTATTTTTTTAAATATTTTTTATAGACGAAAGGAGAAAAAAAATAACGAATAACAAAGTAACTTTCTCTCTCCATTGTTTCTACATCTTCTATCTCTCTCAATTGCTACTTTGTTCTTAATCCCTAGTTTTTCAATTAGCTACACAATAAATATCTCGCAAAATAAATTGGTATTAGAGCAGATCTTGTACTATAGCAAATGTTGTGGCATGGAGGAAGGAGCCATAGGTCAAGAATGGAGGTGAGT
>JANIPN010000004.1:31062298-31073230 GCA_027478595.1 Erythroxylum anguifugum
AAAATTATTCAGCACCAACGTAAACTGCATACCACCATAGAACTGCTTGCTGAATGTTAATCTCAAGGTCGTATACGTTGCACTCAATAAATCCACACAGGAGATGCACACGGACAGCTCCTTTAAGAGACAAGAAACCAAAACCACGCAGCAGCTACACACTAAAGACCAACACCCAATATATCTTCAAAGCCAGTCCAGCATCAACGTCCACATCATATCACCATAAAACTGTTGCACAACGTCCAGCGTTTTCTCACACCAGCAAACATCAACGGCGCAGCACCCACAAAAGCAGAACCTACTGCTAGGGGTGAGCATTATTCGGGTCGGCTCGAATTAATTCGGGTAAGAAAATTCTAAAATTCGGGTAATTCGGGCCGGCCCGAGTGTTAACCCGAATTATTTTCGGGTCGGGACGGGTAAGGGAAAAAAATTCGGGCCGGCCCGATTACCCGAATTAGGTTAAAAAATTGTGAAATAGGGTAATTAGGGTAATTCGGGTAAATCGGGCCGGAATAATTCGGGTAAATCGGGCTAGGTAAATAGGTAATTCGGGTAAATCGGGTCGGGTAAGTTCGGGTAATTGAAAGTTTGGGTTCAGGCCGGGTAAGGCAAAAAAAATTTCGGGTAATTCGGGCCGGGCCCGAACAGTGAAAATCTGGCCCGAATTACCCGAATGCTCACCCCTAATCTTGACCACAGTTTTCCATTCAAGTAATGCAGAGCTAGCAACATAAGAGCTATGCCAAACAGGTGTAAGCCTGACAAGATTAATCAATGAAGGACAGACTAAATTAGACAAATGCAATTTTGCAAAGACTAATGCCACTTCTTGCTCTCTCCACAATTTTCAAGTATCCTTCCATCTAGAAAGTAATCCTTCTACTAGCAAATTTTCAAGGTTAAACTAAATCACAAGGTAGCCATGATGCAAAATCAAGTTTTCAGAGCACATCCTATCCATATGCAAGCCTGGTATAGAAATATTGGCAAGCTGGGAGAAAGGAATTAAACAGCAGATGCTCCATTTTAACAATTTACTTCAGTTGCAATATTCCCTCTTAAAGATCATTTCAAGAAGTTCTGTATAAACAGGTGGCTTTCATATTTACTACAAAAATGTGAAACTAAACTCTCCCAAAGCATGTTTGCCTCGAAACAATTTGGGTGATTCATCAACTTGTTCAAAATTAAATTCGCATCAAACCCATACTACTCAATGACCAGTAAAGAAGTATCGAACACATCCAATGTGCACAAACCCTTTAAATGAAAAACCAAGTGCACAAGTCAAAGTAATGGATACCAGAAAAACCACAACCTACCCAGTTTCAAGCATTGTTGTTGGATAAAAATTCTTAAAATCTTCCGATGACATGTCTGGCCACCCAAGAGTACTAAAGGGCCATAGTGAGCTGCAGAAAAAAGCTGAACAATATGAGATTTAAAAAATCAAACTAATTTCATTTGCTAGTAAGTATGTTGGCTTTATTAATGCAAGAATTAAAAGCTATTCATCGAGTGATATAATAATTGCATCACTCCACCCAATTCTAACCCAGATAAAACCAATTATATAATGAGATACTTTATATGATATAAATGGTGAAGGATAATCAATACAACACGTGATGGAAGAAATGGCAAATGATACGAGTTCGTGTATGAAACGAAGGGAGAAGGATAGTGAACAAGGCATAAAGTTTTCAACAAATCAATGCTTGGAGTTGGTACACAACATTAACCCATTACTTTGTCCAAGAAGGACCTGTGATGGGGAATTAACACCAAGATAGAACACTATCTCTTCATCATCATAAAGCTGAGCACTATTAATTTTGCTCCTGTTCATGAATAATTTTCTGCTGCAGAAGTTGCATTAGAAAGCAATTAAACCCTAACCTCTTCCATATTTTGGCATATAAAATTAAGCAATACATTCAGTAACTCATATACCTTGAAAACCAAGTATCAAGAACATCTGGGTCTTGATATATTTCCACATCTTTTCCATACTTATCATGAGCTTTTTCAAGAGCTTCATCAGCACTTCTAGCAACTATGTAATCCTCTTCACAATTTTTTCCAAAAATATACCAAACAGGTATGCGGTGTCCCCACCACAATTGTCTGCTTATACACCAGTCCTTGATATTGGATAGCCAATGATTATATATCTGCATCAAAATTGAAGCAGAAGAAATTTGAAAGAGAGAAGACAACAGAAGCATATGCAAAGCACACAGGACAAAGCCATATTACATTACTCGAGAATTTGCACGTCCATGGGCGCATGACATCATATTGCAGCATCATAGTAGTAATTATTAGAAAGTATAGAACTCCGTCTTGTAATAAAATTGAAAGACCTTAATTGAAAATGATACCTACAGCTAACCTCAAAATAATTTATATGAATTAAGAAGGAATACAGTGAATAAGATGATCGAGGAAACTTGTCCAACAATCTCTTTGTTTTTTTTTTTTTGGAAAATTAAAGATTGCATTGATTAAATATTTACAATCTAGAGTACAAAAGGTCGAAGCTAATCCAAAAGGTCTAGATTACATAGAGTTGTGGTTCCTAGTAATCATCTAGAACTTGAAAATTAAGGGATACTTGTGAGACCACATAACCAGTATTAGTCCAATCCCCATCTTCTTTTCGTCCTACTTGACAGCTTTGAAAAAGGTCAGATTGAGTGAGAATTTACAGTTCATGCTCTGTTATCATGTGAAGAATTGTAAAACTGTGCACTTTTCGGGTTGTTAACCCTAACTCACGACTGAATATATTATATACAAGTGTTTCATAATTACAGGACTGACTAAAATACACTTATTCTCATACACTCTCGAATGCAACATTATCAAAATGCAGGACAGGTCCTGCTCTCCATCCTTATTGGCAATTTAGCCAAGAATGCATTCTCCAGCATAACTTGCCATGCCCGTATAGCCTTGGGATTGTTTTAGTTTCTAATGCTCTAATAGAATGACTCTTCGTAGGAGCCAAACCTCAAAATTTTGACATTCATTTGGCTTTACTCCACTAGAAGCACTCAGGCTTCTGGTAAAAGCAGGATCCCAGTATACCAGGACTAAGGGAGGACACAAATCATCATTGTCTGATTCCCTCGCTTTCTCCATCAATCCCTTTTTTGGTATTTAGGATAAATTTTGTTAAGGGTGAATTTGGTTTGCTATTATTTAAGGTGGCTGTATCTAAGGTTCAAACTAAAAGGGGATCCTATAACAAGGGCCGAAATTGACCATGGAAAGGATATGCACAAGCAGGAAGCTACAAAAATATAAGGCTTTGGGCTGAAAAACAGATACTATTCAAAAGTCAAATTGCTGAAAGCCACCCCAAATCATATCTAACATACCTTTTCAAATCTCTCAGGTATAATGGTTAGTCTTCCATCTTCAACTGCTCGAAGTGCCTTCTCAGCCAGTGGCTCCATGTTTATAAACCACTGCTTACTCACTAGTGGCTCTATTATCTAGAATATGTCATGCATCAAAATTAGTTGTAGAGTTACGCATCTCAAGTCTAATAAATATTTTAAAATGAAAAACAAGAAAGCTTATTTTTGCTCACTTCTCCTCCACGTTGAGATCTGGGAACCCGCAAAGTGTGAGGCTCCTTTTTCACGGCTAATCCAGTCTCTTCAAGATCTGCCCATAGTTTCTTTCGAGCTTCAAATCGATCAAGGCCACTAAAATTCCAAGTCATTATCATAGATTAGATGTATAAAACCCTGGTCAGCTGCAAAATTCTTGAAAAATATTCATAACCATAC
This sequence comes from Erythroxylum anguifugum, assembly GCA_027478595.1. Classification (NCBI taxonomy): domain Eukaryota; kingdom Viridiplantae; phylum Streptophyta; class Magnoliopsida; order Malpighiales; family Erythroxylaceae; genus Erythroxylum; species Erythroxylum anguifugum. The sequence continues at coordinate 31,066,108 of JANIPN010000004.1, forward strand.
CAATAAAGCCCAGCAACTTCATTAAGAGTTCCATCCTTATTCATCACGTTAAGTATTGGGAGACCAAGCTTTCTAGCAAGGAAGTAATCATTGTGATCATGTCCAGGGCTTATTTTCAAAACACCGGTCCCAAATTCTTTATCTACATGCTGTCAAAGAGCAATAGTTTACTTCCACAAAACCATTCCAAATACATCAAAATCAAGTCAAGAATGAAGTCTATCACCTTTAACACTCACTTTATGACAGATAAAAGGTAGAAGCGACATAAGTAAGAGGATCACAAGAGGAAGTAAGATAAGTTGGACAGCTACAAAATCAATGTCCAAATAAATTTGTTATTTTGCAAACAGAAAGAACTTCACTAATTCTTCAACAGTGAATTTACGGTGAAGGAATATGATAAGAGTAAACTGAGGAAATATAAGTAGAAAACTAAAATTTGGGTCATCCTGTATTTGATGTCTATTGCATCGTTCCAAAAGAATAGTAACGAACTGAAATTGGAACATTATCTGAAAACAACTAATAGGAAAAATGGATGGACATGTTACCCTATCACAGATAATGGGCACATGACGGCCATATGTCATAGGTACAACAACCATCCTTCCGATATACTTCATATAGCGTTCATCCTGCATAATGTATTGCCCAATAAAGAAGTGATATCGTACATGGATACGAAATTACTAGAAGAAAATGATAGAAACAAAATCATGAATGCTAAGCTAACTTCTTGGCAACCTTAAGGCAGTTGTTATTTCGTGCTTCTACTAAATACCTCATATAACAAACCAGTTTGAAAATATGGCACATTAAATTCCAGAACTGCAATCAAGTAACTTTTCAATAATTCTTTAATATATTGCTACCCTGAGGTTTTTATAACAAATCAATCAAACAATAGAAAGAACCCAAAGATTCCTATCTTTCTAAACCAATGATGAGATTATGTTTTAATCAAAATCTTTCTTTTTCATTACAATCACTGGTCTCCAAACAAAACACAGGGTCTACAACAACTCTTGGTGTAATATGAATCTCCAATAAGGTAAGCATTTTAGGCCATCAGTTTTGAACAAGATATCAACATTCCTCTTGGTTATGAGGTGTGCATGGATTCTGTCTTAGCCAAGGTTTTTAGATGTGGCAGTAGTGATATTCGCAATTTGTGTTTGGGCTTGACCAACAGAAGCTCAAGTGCAAGATAAGGATATTACTAGGAGGCTGACGAAACTCATATAAGGTATAGAGCGAACAGATTGTAATACAGTACAAGTCCATGAAATAAAGGCCTATCTCTAACTAACTAACAGGCTGTCCCACCTTAGGGTTCACTGCAATGGCAACATCCCCAAATAAAGTCTCTGGACGAGTTGTCGCTACTATCAAAAAGTCACTCCTACCACGTGAAAAAAAAAATTCAGATATTTTGAAGATTAAAAAAAGGAACACAAAAGTTCAAATTGTTAGGAAATAAAGAGTGTAAAATTGCGGACAGTGTCTAAGAGAACATATGAGAAACTTTTTGAATATAATAAAATCAAATATAATATCAGCTAGAATACCAAACTTTTCTTCTACAATAAATTAATAGAATAACAGGATCTTATCCAGCAAAGGCATCCCCAGTTTAGAGCTCTTAAATTTGCAGAAAAGTAAATCCTCATCATCCCTTTTTTTGTTTTAAAATCCAGAACCACAAAGTAGGCCATTAAGCATACCAATTTATATATCTCAGTGCATTTCTCTAGCTCCATTTTTACACCAGAAGATATGGTTCACCACAGGATAATGAAATCTTTTGCAATTTTAACTCCAGAGCAGGTACTGTAAGTTACATAAACCCTTATAAAGAAGCAAAAAGTTCCATACTTCAAACAACATAATTTTAATTTTCTGAACATTAGTTATCATGCTTTTGGGCAAACCATTTAACAGATTACATAAGTACCAATAATGAAATTGATAACTATGTGAACAATACTGCATTGCTTGATGTTCATTGATCCAAGAATTCTACTAAACACCACAACCCCAAGGAAAACTATTATTATTCTCCAACATAGAAAGGAAAAGCAACAAGAACCGTGCAACTCCCATGACTACCTTGAACCTCCAGCTACACGATACTTGATGTGATATAGAGTACCAGGTTCTTCCGAGTATTCTACTTCCTATGTCAAAAGGGGGGGCTTACATCAAATAATATTTTTTGCAATAAAAAATGCAATAAATGAATCCTAAACAGCATACCAGGTCTGATACTGCAGTCTGTAGGTTAGGAGACCAGTTAACCAAGTAAGACCCTGAAAGAAAGGTTGTATCAGTTGACTACAGATTCCCTACAAACAAGTGATTGAAGCCTATAAAGCAAATTTTACATCATGAATTGATATATGGGTCAAACAATGCACAACAAGGGAAAACAACCTCCATAATGTCACCATTAATAAGGCCCACATTAAGGCATAAAATGATAGGAAAGTTAAATACTATCTCAGAAACAATCTGAATGATAAGGTTGCAGTACCAGCAGAAATGTCATAGCATGATTCTGGTTGAATAAAAATGTCATAAAACACCAACTCTCAAGTTTGGCAGGGTTAAAAGGGTGGTGTGTTGCACGTTCTGGATTTGGTAAATTTGGCTTACTAAGATCCCATATTAACCAAAAGAATCATCTAATAAAAGTTCTTCTGATGAAAATAAGCCTAGACATTAGAAGTCTTTTAAACATCACAGAACCTGCATCGAGGGCTACAAAGAAACTGCAAAAGAGGATCCAACTATTTGACCTTGATAGATTAAGCCCTTTTCATGAAGCTTGATGAAGGCCTCAATCACAGCCCCTGTAAAAATTTAAGGAAGTAATATCAAATACTAAGTGAGAACTAGATACCCACTTGTCCACTTGACTAATGAACGATACTTCATGATTTTTCTAAGGAATGCTCAAATAGGAAATTAGACTATAAGAGATTGACAAGTATATGGAATATAAAAGGTAAAACATTAACCATAAGACAAATGGAAAAATTAACAAGGGTTGATCCCTAAAACAGTCCATGCATATATCTATTTACTACATATGAATTTTCCAGATTCGCCAATGATCTATTGGGTAGAAATTTTTCTCACGACTAAGCTCTTCATCAAGGGTAAAATGCTCTCTAGTCCAGTCACAGGAGGCGCCAAGCCTCTTAATCTGATCCACTATAGTTCCTCCATATCTGAAACATATAAACACAGTAAGAGATCCAGAATTAGACCAAAAAAGGAAGGCAGAAAAGATGGGATTCCCTAACAGCTGAAACATGCATGTCAATGATAGAAGAACCCTCAAAAACAATAGAGATCATGTAATCCTTGAAAGTTGAAAATTTTCAGCCTTTTGTAATTTAAGTTTCTTCAACCCTCAACTCAAGTGAAAGATAAGATTAGTAGCAAGAAACACATGTTCTGACAGTGCTGATATGGGTTTGCTACCTAATTTAAACATAAATCATTCAATAGGTCATGAGTTGTCATAACATGTGAATGATTTCTTTTTATGACCATACATCATGCATCGCATTTTAGTTAACAAGCTGAATTTCAAGTAATGAACACAAATTAACAAAGAATTTTTCATCATTGTGATTACTTTTTAAAAGTATCGAATATTAAGTTGTAATGTTATGCATCAAATGCAAAAACTTAAGCTATTAGATAAGGCTCAATTTTACATGACACACTAACTGTTACAGAACCCCCCCTCAGATAAGACTCAGTATGCTACCCTCTTTCTGTTTACCTATACAATCACAAATTAAGCATTACAGTGTCTGTTCCATTCAGATCAAGTTGATATTCCACAGAAACAAACAAGTCTTCTAGCGGAAGTTTTAGAAATAGTTTTTCACAATTTTTATGGTGACTATATTTGGATTTTTATTCTGTGTAACCCTTGTAGGAGGTCTTCATAAGACTCCATGGTTTGAGCTCAAAATTAAGTTTGACCAAACACTGGTAGTTCAAAGTTCACTTGTCCCTTCAACAGAGGTCCATTTCGTAACACTCTTTGATTTAAATTTATAGAGCAAGTCACAATTACTATGAAATAGGAAGAACTAGGACTGTCCATGAATGCATGGCAGGCAGCCACAATCAAAATATCAAGTGTATACATGCTCTGGCGCAACCACACATGAACAGAAACAGGTATAGGGAAATTTTCATCTCATGAACAAGTAAAGGGCAATACTGAGATACGAGAATATACTTCTCTTTCCACTCCCATACTCTTCTAGTGAACTCATCTCTACCCAGTTCAGTCCTTTTGATTCCTTCAGTAGCAAGCATTTTTTCTACAACCAACTAAAACAACATAGTATATGATCTTCAACAATAGGTATTGATGGAAAAAAAACAAGGGGCAACTCACTGGAAATATCTAGGATGAACTATTATATCTATTAACACACTATTTAGCACAGGTTTTGGGATAAATCTTTAGCATCTACCTGATAGTAAACATTGAACTGTTGCTTTCAACTTTATGAGAACTTCAATTCAAAACTTGATCCTTTGTAGCAACTACCTATAAATATTAGGGTTTATAGCCTACTTTTTGCATCTGTGAATACCAAAGGTGTATAAAAGTCAATCAATTGCCTGAATAGGTAAATAATCAAGTTTCATAAACGATTTAATAATTTTTAAGGTTGATACTGCCCCTTACTAAGTATATTCGGTGTGTGTCCTTAAACATGTTCATAGCAAGGACATACCCAACAACACGGTGAAGTCAAACAAAGATTAAAAGAAGACCAAAAATAAACATAAAGAATATTGAAGGAAATCACTAATATGTTCAAAACAGGAATCAGTAAATGGGATCATTGACAGAAAAAAAGAAATTGACCACCAGCTTTTATCTAAGCATGTCAGGCTGTATGCTAACCTGAGTAGCAATACCAGCATGATCAGTCCCAGGAAGCCAAAGTGTTGGTCTTCCTTTCATTCGATTGTATCTAACCATTATATCCTAAGCACAAGAATGAAAAGGTTATGAGAACAGAGAAACATCATTAATGAAGCAGGTAATGCATAAAGGTAAAATCAGCCAGACAAAACTAATGTGGTATTTAACTTTCTTTCATTTACTTGTATCTGACCATGATACAGGGATGTATACAGATTACAGAATAAGGAACACAGAGGAACATGATCCCTGGAGGAGGCCACGCATTTAGAAAAACAAAGAGACTGTAATTGTATCATGCTAACTGAAGTACATTTCATTCGATGGCATCTCCCTATGATATCAAAAGTCATAAGCACTACAATGAAGGGTAAATGGAGAAACAATATCAAGCAGGTCATGCATTAAGATGAGAAAGATCAGACAAGAAAAGAATGTTACCATGCTATACAAGTTTAAACCAATATATAAATTTCAGCCGCTTCCCTCAGATGACATGGAATAAGTTAACAGCTTACCATCATGCAGTTTATATCCATCAATTATTTGAAACAACAAATGACATGAAAGCAAAAATCTACAAAACAAAATAGAAATGCTTAAAGAAACCTCTCTCAGTCCAGATGCAAAGAAACATACAAAATATAGAAGAAGAAACAAGAAAAACACAAAGCTGTAAATAAACTCAAGGCCTAATGCACTAATGCACAGTTTGTACTCTATAAAATTAACCCACTTGAAAAGTCATCGTAGAAGGTTAAAAATTTGAACCATGTGTTGATCAATAGAGTGGAAATATTCACTAGTTATGATACCATTTATTTGCAGGACACCTTACATGATGTAGCAACTGAACTACTTACCCTTATATAATACTTCTTTAGAAAATGGACTTCTCTTTATTTTTTTTTATTTTCCATTCAAATACCACATCATATTAGAGTCTCCATTATATAAGACGCATCTTTATCAATGCAATTGTCAACTTCAGAAGGAACGTATGTGTTTAAAGCTTTCCACTCATCACCATTTATTAATTAGTTAAAATTATCAAATTGCATTTGATTGAACTCAGAGAGTTTAAATACACCATTATAAAAACTTATGGGATTAGAAACAGAGTACACCCAAAACCAAACTTTGCCACCAAAGACCATAAAATAATGCTTACAACTAACAAGAATCTAATCACATATCAGTATCAGTTTGTTGAGAATACTAGAAAGAAAACTAACATATAAACCTTGTGGGCTACTCCACCTATAGCCAAATGGTTTTAGGATGGAACCTCACTTGAGCTTGTGTGTGGTCTAACTTTTCTCCTCGTGTGGGCCCATTACAAATTTAACACAGTTGTTCTTAACAATTCACATCTACCCTCATTTACGTAATCCACGTAACCTACAACCTATTCTCAATTCAATCACTTTTCAAACCAACACAATCACTTTACTCCAAATAAAGGAAATGGAAAAGAAAAGACCTTGTTTCATTTTTCTAAAAAACTATTTTCTTCAAAAAAACACAAAATTCGTTATAGCTTTGATAACAAGTAGTATCAAAACATTTTACAAGTCATAAAATTTAATTCAAGTCCACTGAAGAAAACTAGGGGGAAGATAGCACACACACAAAAAAACCAATCAATATTGTGACATGACAAGGAAGTTTTCTTGATAACCTCTAAATTAGCTAATCTGTTCAATTCTTTATCTAATTGTAACCACACTAATATCGTTCATTCAATAGAGAAAGGGAAGGAACAGAGAGAGTCACCTTGGGTCATTTCCTCAATTCAGAATAGAAGCAATGTTTTATTACAAGTCTCTTTTTGTGTTGGAACAAATTTTAACAAGTATTAACAGCATTTAAATAATCAAAATAGAGGTTTTAGTAATGATAATAACTACTCTTCATGAAAAGTACTTGCTAATTATGAATTATTTTGTTTTGGTTAGGAAACGTAATCAGTGAACAAATTGCAGGGATCATATTGATTGATATATTTACCTCACCATAGTACTATATTAGTGTTACGGGCCCCTTACAGGTGTACACTCGCAGAAGAAAACAGCAGCCACGTTTAATGCTTATGGAAGATATGGACTAAGGAAGTTGAACACGTACAGTTCTGTTTTTTTTTTATTGACTTTT
>JANIPN010000004.1:31125073-31135363 GCA_027478595.1 Erythroxylum anguifugum
TCATATTAATTGTCATTATTATTTATTATTAAGATTTTTGAAAGTATGGTTGATGTAAACAGTAAACTAGTAAAGTACACAGTTCAACTGAATAATATACCAATATAGAATATTTTGCAATTTTTAAAAATTTTAGGGACTATTTCATAAATTTAAAAAATTTTCCGAAACGGTACTTGGTACTAACCGGTACCGGTACAGTTCCGTTCCAGAGCTCAATCCGATACCGAGCCCAGTACGTTATTCATAACATTAACCTAATGTGTTTATTTCTACTGCTATTGGCTACTATCGGGGGATTGGAAGCTAGTTAACATAAGGTAGACATAGTACAATTTTAGTATGGTGTTGCCTTTAAGCATGCAAAAACTCGAATGGGATTAAGTTCAGGTATAATAAAGATAAGAAAACAATTAATCACCATCAATTCATAATTCCAAGAACTACCTTAACTCAAAATAGAAGCCAAAAAATCAAAATAAAATAAAGACAATCTAAAACTATCAATAATCAAATCAAATTAAAATGAATGCAATTAGATTGTTGGGCTACCTCTCAATAATCAATTCTTTATAAGTCATTTGGTTAGACTTATAATAAGCTTTTAATCTTGGCAGCTCCTCACTTAGAGGTTTAATACTACTTTTTTGGTGTCCATTAACCACCTCAACATTCTTCTTCCTTCTAGTAGAGTTATTAACTTTCAAGGATGTTATGTACTTCATTAGAATGGGGTTATTTCTCTCCCTTGTTTCTTCTTCTTATATAATATATGTCTCTATAATTTCTTCTATGATTATTCCTTAGGTACGATGAGATAATTGAATATCAATCGCATTCAAACAAAACAAGTATCATGGTTATCAAAAACGGACATCATGGTTCTGGATCTTTTAAACACTATTTCCTCATCCCCTAGCTACCTTTACACTTAACTTTCTTTCCTCCACATCTATCAAAGCGTTAATAGTGGTTATAAAAGATCATCCTAAGATTAATGGAACCTCTAATATCACCCTCCATATCTAAACCAAAAAGTCTATAGGAAATATGAATTTGTCAACCATATCCAATGCATTCTCTATTATGCCCTAAGAAACATAATCTATTTATTAGAATATTAAAGGCTCAACGTAGATAGTTTAGGGTCACATAATCCTAAATTCTTAAAAATTTTGTAAGTTATTAAATTAATATCAACTTTTACGTTTACTAATGCCTTATTAATTGATAAGCTAATAATATTAGTAGAAAGAGTTAAACTCCTTGGATCTTTTATCTTCTAAAGTAGCTTATTTTGTAGGATGATAGAGTACTCCCCACTCAAAGCACTTGTAAACATTTCCTCAAGGTTCTTTTTGTTAAAAAAGAAATATTTTAAAATTTTGGTATACTATGTCATCTTTGATAGAGCTTTAAGAAAAGGGATATTAATAAGTTAATTAAAGAGCCCTAGAAACTTACCAAATTGATATTCGTTTCGAAATTTTCAAGTCTAGTTAGATATGGAAGTGGCAGTTTGTACTCCTTTGTAGCTTTCTTCTTCAACTCCTTACCTCTTTCTTTCCCTTACTTCACATCCTTCTTATCTTGCACATTCTCCTGAACATTCTTCTCTTGTGCTGCAGCTTTCTCCTCCTTCCCTATCTCTAGTTCTTTAACCTTCAATAGAATTATATCATTTACCTAACTACCTTTCAGATAAAATTTTAATAACCTATCCAATATAAACCTCTAAATTAAGGATGGAGGTGTCTCGATTTCATAAGTGAGACTCATATATAGTAATAAAATTAGTCATAAGATCCTCGAGATTTAGTTTTCTTTAATGTTTTTGATGTTGTTGAAAGGCATCTCTGTTGTCTTTAGCTACTCCATAAGATCTTTAGTTGGTTTCTTAATCCCAAATTCTTGGTGTTATAATAGGTTTGTTATGAGGTGGGATCATAATAAATTTAACTTGTTCAATTTGATGCACTTGATTGTAAGTTTCTTGACACATATAATGGGGTATCTTCTAACGTAAATGTCAAAACTCATCACCTTTACTAACAGTCATCGTTTGGTCAATTTTATTTCTAAGAGCTTCCAGCTTTGCCTACAATGTTTCCACCATATAAACATTGTGTATGCCACTTATATTAGGCTTTGGCCTCAAGTTCCTCAATGATTGTTGTTCATCGATATATTCTTGATAAGCTATTTGATTCCTTAAATCTAAAAGATAGTGATCCTACTCAAGAAAGCATCAATTAGTTGCTTATTTAGGTAGCTTAATGAACTATAAAGTGGTTATATATGCATACATAAGTCAAATTCATAGTGAAAATACTTTCTTAATAACTCCTTCCATCTCTTCCAAGTTTTATATAATGTCTCATCACCTTATAGATGTTAGAAGGAGAAGATATAATTCTAAATATTTGTCATTCATATTGGTGGAAAGTATTTGACCAAAAGCTTTTCAATCGAACCATTCCATGTAGTGATGGATCTTAGAGGCAATGACTATAGCTGTGATTTAGCTTAATCCCTCAATATGAAAGGAAAAAATCTTAATCGAATGGAATCTTTGGAAACTCTATTAAACTTGAATTTGTAACAAATTTCTAAAAAATTTGCAATATATATGTTAGGATTTTCATCTAGTAACCCATTAAATTTAACCAATTGTTGAACCATCTAGATCATGCTTGGCTTAATCTCAAAGTTATTTTCCTCAACTCTTTGTCTAGTAATGCTAGACTCGGTCCCAATTAGGGACAGTTTAGCATAATCCCCCCATTGTGTGATTTCATCCTCGATAAACCATTATACATAGTAGTTGTATTGGCCAAAAGAGTAATTTAGCCCCCAACACTTACACTAAAATCTGAGTTAGACCCTAATACTTTGGAGTATTCAAAATGAACCTTAACATTTGGAACGTTCAATACAACCCATGAATGGACGGAATAACTAATGGAGTTAGGTTAAATGCTGACGTGGAATTTTTTTACTGACTTGGATTTTTAAAAAAGTTTATTAAAATGGGGCCTACTGGTTTGGTAGGTGGGTTTAAATGGACATCTCACTTCCATTTAAAATTTCACTTTCTATGCAACTTCTAACTTCCAGTCCTAAGATTATTGCAGTTCCCTTCATTGCTTATTGTTAGTTTTATCGACGATGCAGCGTCCTCCAGCTCCACAAACACAAGGTCGTCATCTCCATCTTTAAACTCCACCATAACTGTTAAATTGTTAGGGTTTGAACCCTGGTCCACTTGATATGCTATCTTCCTCCCTGGATAATCACATATAAGTGTTAAATAACATAAGCAAGATAAAAAAAAAACATGAAACCTAATAAGTTCTAATCATGTAACATAATCGACCATGTCCTGCATTCACCTCTTAGCCTATTCCAGTTGCTTAGGCATGGCTCGACTGGCATGCCAAAAATAGTTCACGAACATGACAACGATATAAGTCTGATGAGTCCAAACGCACTGGAGGCCAAGAATGAAGTCATAAAAAAGGTTAAAATAAGAGTAGCAGGAATATGAACAGGACTAAATAACAAGAAAAATGGGGTGGTGATGGCAAGTTCATGAGAGTTGTAACATCCTATGTCACCCGCTTACAGATATTGTCCGCTTTGGGCCTTGGCCTAGCCAAGCCCTTACGATTTTGCTTTTCCCGATGCCTTCCCAGGAGGTCACCCATCCTAGAACTACTCTCCCCCAAGCACATTTAACTTCAGAGTTCTGATGAGATCTGGTCCATTAGGCCATGGAAAACACATTTGTAAGGGAGAGGTATCCACACCCTTATAAGACGTACTTCGTTCCCCCCTTTTCAACCGATGTGAGATCTCACACTCTCTACCCCCTTAGGGCCTAACCCTCTTTGGGATCTAGCTTAGCTGGCACAACAGTTCGAGTACCAGCTCTGATACTATTTATAACATCCCAGGTCACCTGGTTACAGATATTGTCCGCTTTGGGCCTTGGCCTAGCCAAGCCCTCACAGTTTTACTTTTCCTGAGGCCTTCCCAGGAGGTCACCCATCCTAGAACTACTCTCCCTAAGCATATTTAACCTCGGAGTTTCGATAGGATCTGGCCCATTAGGTCATGAAAAACACATCTATAAGGGAGAGATATCCGCACCCTTATAAGGCGTACTTCGTTGCCCTCTCCAATCGATGTGGGATCTCACACTCTTTGACGTACTTCATTCTCCTCTCTAACCGATATGGGATCGCACACTCTCCACCCCCTTAGGGCCCAGCCCTCTTTATGGTCCAGCCTAGCTGGCTTAACGGTTCGAGTACCAGCTCTGATAACAGTTCGGGTACCAACCAAGCCCTCACAGTTTTGCTTTTCTCGAGGCTTTCCCAAGAGGTCACCCATCCTAGAACTACTATCGCCCAAGCACATTTAACTTTAGAGTTTTGATGGGATTCGGTGCATTAGGCCATAGAAAACGCATCTGTAAGGGAGAGATATCCGCAACCTTATAAGGCGTACTTCGTTCCCCTCTCCAACCGATGTGGGATCTCACACTCTCCACCCCCTTAGGGCCTAGCCCTCTTTGGGGTCCAGCCTAACTGGCACAACGGTTCGGGTACCAACTTGTAACATCCCATATCGATTGGAGAGGGGAACGAAATACGCTTTATTTTTCTTTCGCTATTTTTTCAAGCAATTGTCGACGTTTTTCTAAATCAAAATTAATCGCATTAATTTGTTCCACATACGCCAACAAAAATTTTTAGCCATCAATAAGTGTTTCTTTTTTGCGACGGAAGTACCTTAACATCGTTGAAATGTGTTGTTATTGCGACGACTTCCATTGTTGGTTTTGGCAGAAATAAAAAGATGTTAGGCAAAAAGAAAAAAGTCCCAAATGCATCGTTTTAAATGGAAGTGGGATATCCATTTAAACCCACCTCCCAATCCAATTGGCCCCACTTTAATTAAAAAAATTTAAAAATCCATGTCAAAAAATTATAGTTGTTCCTTCTAGTTAGGAACTGTTTGAACGTTTTCCAAACATTAGGGTTAATTCTAAGTGTTTTGCAAACGTTAGTGTTCATTTTAAATGCTTCAAAATGTTAAGGTCTAACTCAGATTTCAGTGTAAACACTGGGGGCTAAATTAATCTTTTAGCCTACTTACATTCAAACTCTTAGGTTTATTTATCGTTGTTTTCAAAGTAATGTCTATTTAATTTTTAGATCTACTTTAACTAATAATCCAGGACTACATTTGGTCATACACCAAGGAACCTATACCTAGAAGACAACTATAACCATAAAAATCAAGAAAAGAGTGTTATAGAGTAAAATAAATAAATATAAAAACAAAAAATGTGATTAGACTATTAAAAATAAAGCTTTCCTAGTATTTTAATTCCTTGGTAACGATGCCAAAAACTTGATGTGATATAGAAAGGAAACACAAAATATAATACTAGAGAAATCACCTAGGTAAATGCACCTATTGTTTCATATAATATGGCTTAATGAGTTAAGTATCAATCCGACGAGGACTGAAATTACTAGTACTAACTATCTTCTTATTATCTAACATAAATAAGTGAATGATTGAGTAAATTAAATAATTAAAAGAAAAAATAACAACTTGGAATCACTAAAAATAATGCAATAATTAAGAATAAATAATTAGTTGATAACTAAGATATAATAATAATCTACTTAGATTTTTACTATACTTCAATTTATCTTGGTTCAATGATTAAATCTAGCTCATTTGATCAATAAGAATTCCAAAATTACAATTGTACTCTCACATTTAAAACATATAATCCATATTCTTAAGTATTTTGATCGAATTTCTCTCAAATCAAATGTTCCTAAGAATGCATTAGTTCATTCTATGAATTACCAAGAAATGTTTCAATCTCACTTAGAAAGATAATGTGATCCTATATCCAGAATTCCATTCAACCCTCATTATTCATACTATGACCTGATTATATATAAGAATTTTTTGTTTGCAACTACAATCTTGTATATGAATTTCACGTTGAATCCTCTACATCCATGACTTTAATTCAACATAATAAAAAACATGAATAATTCTAAAAAAATCATAATCTTTCATTGAAACAAAGGAATCAATTAAAAAAATCATTATAAGGTTCATCCCATTTAGATCTATATTCTAATTTGTTTATAATAAAATAAAGAAAATCTATAATAAATAATAAAGATCTCAAAAAAGAAGATTGAGTTCTCATCTCTTGAATCTTGAATGTTTTTAATGATTCTTCTTGTTTTTTCTCTCCAAGATTATTTTATTATTAATATTAGATGTTTTATGAACTTACAATTTTTTTAATGTTTCAAAACCAATCTGAAATTCATTTCTTTTTATTTTCTGTTGTATCTCTTGTGAAACATATAACTCTAAGTTTTTAAGCCAATATAGGCCAAATACTAAATTGTTTTAGCCTACTGTGTTGCTTAAGCCCTCTTCTAATTTATTTTGTGATAGAACACCTCTAATATGAGTCTGGATATGGTTCATGTTTCTTTCATATTGGCAAACGTATTAGATATTGTAAGATATTTGCAGTATATGGAGAAATAGAATGATGCCTTATTAAACATTGTCTAGAAACAATTATGTGTTAGTGTCATATTAGTCGTATAAAGAACTTACCCACAAATAGAATGTGACTTATTAAAACATAGATAGTGTCTTGCTATCGTTTTTAGAGCACTTATCTAAAAATCTTTAAATGGCTCTAACTAGACTAAAATCTTTCCAACTTTACTCCTTTTTCATTGAGATATTAAAACAAGACTTGAAATAAAATACAAGTCATTTTAAGTACAATCCAATGAAAAATATTAAATCAAAATCGTAATACTCTAAAAAATTATGCTAAAAGCATAGTGTAATTGGCACTTTTCAAGCATGCCCCTAACATTCACTTGAATTTAATCTCTACAAAAAAAAAGCTTGATGATGAAGGTTACTACATTGTTTTCAATAATTAGTAGTGGAAACTTACTAATGGTTCATTATTTGTGGCTTAGGATAAGAAGTCCTCTAACTAGTATATGATACAACAGTACATTTTTGGTGACTTGGTGAATATGGTGGAGAGTGATATTTCATCATAATTATGGAAAAAAAGATTAAGTCATATAAGTTTAAAGAGATAACTTGTTCGGTCAAGAAAATTTTGCTTTCTAAGATTAAGAAAGATAGGTAACACATATATGTCTATTGTCTGGTTAGGAAAGAGAGAAAAGTCTCTTTTCATATTCATCTACCTTCCTAAAATTCAAATTTTATAGAGCTTGTGCACTCTATTTTTTATGATCCTTTTAAGGTGAGATCACATGATGTTACACTTTATTTTGTCAACTATATTGATGATCATTTTAGGAAATTTTGGGTTTATGCTTCTCATACCAAAGATCAAGTTCTTATGAGATTTAAAGAATTTTAAGGTTTGGTTAAAGAAAAACATGTAAGAAATTGAAATGTAACTATAGTGAAAATGGTGGTGAATATTGTAGTCCTTTCGTTAACTACTCTAGAGAGCAGGGTATCGTAAATTAGAAGACTCCTCCTAAAAATTCGCAATTGAATAGTTTAACAGAGAGGATAAATAGAAAATAGGTGCAGAGAATTATATTCTTACTTGCAGAAGCACAGTTGCCAAATTCCTTATGGGAAGAGTACTTTACACAATTTCTCATGTTATCAATTTGTCTCCCATTGTTGCTTTGGATGGTGATTAGGGATGGCAATAGGCTGGGCAACTATATTCTTCAGTATATGATGTTGGGGTTAGTTAGCAACCAAAAAATGTAAAGGCCTTGAAGTTCTTTCAAGAGATCTAATAGAGAGTAAAAAAATCATTATTTTACTCTTTTATTAAATATGCACTTATTACTAATGAGGAGAAAATAAAAGCCTTAAAGAAGCCATAAATAATAAGCAAAAGGAGAAATGGTTTAATGAAATGAAATATGAAATCAAAATATTACATGATAATAAAAATTTTGATTATTAAGTTAAGTTACCTATTGACTAAAGATATTTAAACAACTACTAGGTTTTCAAAGTGAAGCATGATGATGACACTTTAATTTCACGGTACAAAGCTAAATTGGTTGTCAAGGACTTTATCTAGAAGAAAGGAGTTGATTTGATAAAATATTTTCTCTAGTTGTGAAGATTTCAAACATCAAAGTTAATGAAATCTATATAAAATGTAATATGCATTATGTTTTTTTAATGTAAACTATGATAGGAACCATTGTTTAACTTGTTAAGAAGCACGATCTATAAGTGCTTTAGAAATCTAGGAAAAAGGTTCAGGTAATACTGAGATTTGGGATTTAAAGATGTAATATATATATTCAATTTTTAATAATTTTCATTTTCTCTATAATGCTATTTGCAATTTAATTCAATATTTGTTACTTATTAATTTTTAATAGAAAATTTAATTAAACACATTTGGATAAGAAATACCTACCAAAAACTGAAAACCCCCCATTTTCTCTTTGAACCCTAATTCTTAAAATTCGTCTTCTATCAGTGAACTAAACCTTTAGATCGAGCCACATTGCAATGACAAGATTAAGGTTTGGCTAGAAGTTTCATGTTGGATTATGCCCTTTTATTATTTATGCATAATGTAACTGAAGCAATGGCATTAATCCATTCAAAGTTTCGATTGTTTGGTCTAAGGAGATAAAATATAACAGAGTAATAATAAAGGTTAACGTATGATGTAAATCACTAGAGTGCTGATATTCTTATGCCTGTATGAAAGTGGCTATTTGTTGGGATCAAGAGACAAACTACTAATGGGTTCTATGTTACATCCTTCTATAGTTATGCCATTTTGTCCTCAACATCACCCTCTTCCCTATCTCTCCATTCACCATCTTTATAATTTCCATCTCCATGTCCTCCTCTAACTTCATGTTCCCTACCTTTAATTAACTTCTAGAATTGTCTTAACAATATACTTGATAGACCACGGAGATCTCAGCGTGTTACTAGGCCAAATCAAAAATACTTGGACTAAGTCTTGAACTGCAACGCTCGAATGAGGAGTTGTTCGTGTGTAGTCTTTCTTTCAATCGGAGTCCTATTATTCTGCAAGTTTGTTATTTATGCTTATATGATTTAGTGATTTAGTTTCGGTTTGTGCACAATAGTTGTGGTCGTAAATCTAAGAAGAGTGGTGAGAAAATATATGTATTTAAGCTTTCCAAATGAATAGAAAAGTACGAGAAAATTATTCTAAACTTTGTGCTTTGTTCTTTCTCGAACAGTACACTTTATCTCTGCTTCAGGAGATTTGATTGGGACCTATCAATACTACATTTCAACTTTAGTAACAGTTATGATCTTTCCTTGCTTAGAGCATAAAAGCCTCAAACTTAGCGACAAATGTCTCTGCCATGGATGTAAAGGTTATAAGAGCCTCAACTCATGGGAGTTGACTAAAGTTTGGACCGAATTTAAATTGAGGAGGATGGCTTAGACTAGTTCAAACAAACAATGTCATTTTGCTAAAACCTAACAAAATGCATCTTTCATCAATCTTAATAAACAATATCGTTTTGTTCAATGATTAATGCAACATATTAAAGTTATAGTTTTTTTATGAAAAATACCCAACCATTTGACAATTGCATAGATGATGAAGAATTTGCTCGAGAGTTGCACCCAAGTTATGAATAGCTTCCCTAGAATTTCAAATAGTTCTTTTGATTGAAAACTTTCTCACCTTTTTAGTTTTAACAAATTTTAAAAGGTCACAAAGTTTTTTTTTTGGCAAATTTTTCTTAGCCAAATGTGTTCAATTAGTTTTTCTAGTAATAATAAGATAATAATTATTAGTATTATTAATTTAAATAATTATAAAATTGAGAAAATATTGTTTTAATAAATTTTAAATTAAAAAGTCTACTCAGCATTTAGGATGGTAAATATAGCCCAGCTCAGCTTGTAACCTAACGAAAAGGCACAAAATGACGTTATATTTTCAAAAATAACATCGTTCGTACTTAGGTCGGAGTTATCCTGGACCAGTCTGACTTTGGCCCAGGTTAATCGAACCACTGGTCTGACTCGGTTAGGGGTTGTCCATGCCCGTGACCCAATGGAAAGGCACAAAACGATGTTTTTTTGCTAATTTTTTAAAACAAATATGAGTTTGAGCCCCTAGCTCGGCCCGACCTAACCCATTGTGATCCTTATCAACATTTACATAATTCAAGTTACTCAATTGGTATGCTAAAT
>JANIPN010000004.1:31145232-31161742 GCA_027478595.1 Erythroxylum anguifugum
TATTCTGGTATTTGTTTGATTCTGACATAAGCAAGAATTATGTTCTGTTTCTGAAAGATTGTGTTTTGCTGTTCGGTTTAGTATAAAAAGCTGTTCTGAAATGCATTCTATCTGTTTACTGAAATCAGTTAATATAGATTAGTTATTACTCACTAAGCTATATGCTTAGCACGGTGGATTTGCCCCGTGTAGGTTCAGAGCGGAGAGATTAAGGACTGGGACGAGTCTACTGCACTGGCCAAAGGAGTTTGTTCATAAAGTTTGAAAATGTATTTTATTTCCTTGTTTGGACTTGTAAATATTCTTTGGATTTCTGTTCCGAGATTTCTGATTTGTAATATATGTGTATGGTTTGAGTTATTAAATAAATAATTATCAGTGTGATGTTTGGTTTATTTGTTCTGTCTTGGGTGGCATCCATGTATCCTCCCAGGGGGTATTTGGGTGTTACACCGAGTGCCTATCACATATACAAATATTGGCCCATTGGGCTCAGTCAGAATAAATTCATAGAGCATAGCTCTACACGCAAAATCATATATCACGAAGTAAAGATTTACATGCAAGCGCTTTCATACTGGCTACTTTGGTCATAACGCCTTTATCTGTGCATGCATTTTATGAAATGCATCAATTCATAATTTACCACATATCACAATCATTGATAAAGCACAGTCAGAATTTTCATAATCATCGGATCTAAGTCTGGTATTTAACTTTCTTTGAGAATTCACATAGCATAATACAATCAAAATTATTAAACAAATCAGAGACTTCCAATACTGTAACACCCATATACCTCCTGGGAGGATCCATGGATGCCACCCAAGACAGGACAAACAAAACCAAACATCACACTTACTCGCAATCGCGACTTCTCGCGATCGCGAGATGGCCATTCAGGCTGCGGCTCGCCCTCGCGAAATGGCCATTCAGGCTGCGGTTCGCCCTCGCGAGCCGTCGCCCTCGAGAGCTGCTACTGTTGAACTGTTATTTTATTTTGTTATTATTATTTTATTTTTATGGCATGCATATATATATACACTAGAAAAGGAACATTATCAGAACTACTTACTGGATTCAATTATTCCCAGCAGTAGTAATAGCTCACAAACAACCCAACAAAAGCAACTCCATATTCGGTGATGGAGAAGACCAAGCAGAGAAATACTTTAGGTAAGTAATTTCAGATGGTAAATTTTGTGAGTCAACCTAGATGATTTCCCAGGATTGATTTAATTTGATTTGTTTTCGCTTCCAATATTTTTATGTTGTTTACGATTTGTTTATGAATTCCAGACTTAAATTGTCTCAATGTTCGGGAATGTATTGGAAGTGCTATTTGCTTGCACATGAAATGTCTGAAATGACCTTGTGTTATTTTTAAAACTGTTAAATACAGTCCCAAATATATACTCCTCAGACTTTAAGTCCATAATTCAGAAACAATCGCAACAGTTGAATAATTGGAAGCTTAACAAATCAAATGAAATCAATATTAGGAAATTCATCTAGGTTGGCTCACAGTATGCTCCAAAAAGCTATTGCCTGGATGGTCCGGTAATGTCCGGCTGGCATCCGATGTGATCTTCTATAACATACACAACACATTCACAAATATCACATTTTTGGACAAATGTACAAGTATTCTTTTATGCACATCAATGTATAGAAAGTATGCACAATGTATGTTCAATGACAATTTCGAGTATCTTATTGTAATTTTCATCAACAAATCGATCAGATATCAAAGCCCTCATTAATAACATTTGTTACTTATAAATTAGACCTAAATAAAACAATATGAAATCAATTTCATAACCTAATTAACCACTTCAGAATTTCTACCCACATGATTTCGGGTCAACTTTGCATAATTAATTTCATTAAGAAAGTGAGGGGATATGATAACACTTCCTTCTAACAAATTATTCTCCTATGTCTTAAGTCTCTATTGATACCAAGATCATTCAATTTGGTTCATTATTCAATGAGTTATGCACAAAATACCACATAATGTGCACATTTGAAATTTTGGCTAATGCATGATCATGCATTCAAGTTGTACACCTCATATCTCTCAATTCCAGTATTCAAAAATTACAAACTTTATACCAATTTAAAGCTAAAAGAATAAGAGATAACTTTTGTGAAGACACCTTTATCTAATTCAGCCTATATCAATACAGTTTATTCAATAACAACAGGACATGATTTCTGTCTCGGGTAGAACTACAACCTCAGTCAAGACTCAATTTCAAGCCAAAGTTTGAAATGCTTAGAGACAGAATTGAAAGTCGACTTCTTCAAGAAAGTTGTAGCCATATATCTCTTTTCTAATATGAATCAAGAATCAACTCATCTGAAAATATACAGACTAAGATATCATCAAAATACTGAAGCGTGTTTCAATTTATTAAACCTCTTCAACTTAATAATATCATTCATGAAACCTATCAAATTTCCAGATTTTTATCTTAAGTAGATTTCGGTTAGACTTGTATGACCATTTTAACCTAGACAATGAGGTATTTAGGCAATACCTTCTACTAAACAAATGTTCCACAATGTCTTAAGTGTTCAATGACATCAATTTCATGCATTTTGGTTCAGTATCATTCAAGTTATAATCAAAAATTGGCAGACTGTTTTCATACTTTGACAAAATACAATTCTCAACTTCAAGCCAAATTTCAAGACTCTTTAGGACATATTTCAGTTTCGATTTCTTCACGAAAAATTTAGCCTTATGCCTCTAGTTTACTCTAAATCAAACTCCATCCAATTTGGATATTCACAGATCAAGTTATATTGTAAATAAATATGTATATTCAGTAAACACTGTATGTAACACTCCAGCACACTTCATATAACTCCAATTTCTACAATCCTTCACCACACTTTCTGCATATTTTCGTTTTACCTTCACCACTGAAACTCTTCTTCCAACAACAACCACACATGCATCGATCCACAAGCATGAAAATATACACCATTCATGCATGCATCAATTAAAATGTTAAAACATCCATGTAACTTACTTGACTTAAGTTTCTTTCACTTCAGCAAAAATTTCGAAAATGGGGAGAGCTACCAAGAAATTTCAGTGGATGAAAAGGCACAAGGATTTAGTAACAATTAAAAAAAAACTCAAATGGCAGAAGACTTCGCAAGGTGTAACATTGATGTGAGAAAAAGCATATAAACCAATACATAGAAATGAGCAAGATAGTCGTCTTAGGTGAAGAACAATAAAGAGAGTGTTTTAGTGAAGGTGATATTCGATGAAACCAAAGAAAGAGCTACAGAAACTTTTTGTTTCTAATGACTAGGTGTCTCATTTAACTCTTGACACATGTCTCCATTGCATGTCTTCCATTTGTCCACCAAATATGCTACCATTTGTCACTTAACTATTGGTCCATATGTCACACATTAATTTATTCGTTTGTCACTCTATAATTTGTCCATTTTTCAACTAATTTCTAATACAATTTTCATATTTCTATTTGTCCCTTATTTTAATATTTTTCCTAGTCTAAAATACCTCAATTTTTTTTTTGATAAATTTCCAAAATATCCAAAATGTCTCCAAAAATGCGGAATAAACTCTAATACACACCAAATTTAATTTTCAAGATAATTAATCCATAATTCACCAAAAATTCTGAAATAATAACTATTATCACCAAATAAATTTTGTAACACAATTAATCCAAAATTCATACTTTAATCACATTAAAAATCACTTATGCCCGGAAAATGTCAATGAATGCATGTACAAATAATTGTAATGTGCAAAATCAATAATATCGTGTGCGTGTATGTCACATTATGCATAAGCGTGAATTATGCTTCCTAATTTCTCATTAATTTCTAATAAACACCATTCTAATCTTAATTCAAGTAATAGGATGTTATACATTTAATGTTTCAGTTCTCCATATTTATAAGCAACAATAATGTAACACCCCACTCCCGAGTGACCCGAACCTGATATCATTGGTGATATCCGAGTCCGTGCCCCGCGAGGGTGGCGTATTACATCAGTCGGTTAAAACTCAGTATGACATTTTCTTCTCTCTCCACTTGAGGGTGGGATGTTACAAATAAGCTATTACATGAAGACAAGAATAGGCTTATAAATGACGTGAAGACAATAATAGGCTTCACTTTTGTAAGGGATAAAGCCTCTGCCACATTAAATAACATGAAGAAAAGAATAGGCTTCACCTACTCCACTCTATGCTACATTAAAGACGTGAGGATGAGAAGAAAATAACTATAAAGACGTGAGGACAAGGAGAAAGAATAACAAGAAGTCCAAAAACAAAACATCTACAAAGATGCGACGAAGAAGAAAACAGCTATAGTTGTCTCCACTTTAAAATGACGCGAGGATCAAGAAAATAGCTATAGCCTTGGGTTTTAATAACGTTATTTCATGGTTGTTCATGGTTCTATGTAGGTTCTTTATAAAGAATCAATTTGTCACAAAAAGATGAAGTTGTCATTATGTTTAGCAAAAGAGGTGAAGCAAAAACTGAAGAACTGAAACACATCGCACGAAAACTCATTCTAGTTGAAAAAATTGTTGTTCAGAGGAAGAACGAGAGTGCATCGTCTTCTTTATCATCACAAAAAATTACAGAAGCTTATGCTCAAAGCAGAAGTTCTACATGTTGCTTTTAGTAAGTACAACTACATCTATAGTACTGTTATTTTCTTCATATCTCTTTTCCTTTTCACGATTCTCTTCCATCATGCCTAGTTTCTCTATTTTATTTTTTACTGCCAAACTAATGTAACTGATCCTATTATCAATAATACACTCAACTCAGCAAGAAGTATGATGGGTATGATGTTATAGACAAGAGAGACAAGAGAAATCGCATAAGCAAATTATAAATATGAAAACAAACCTGGAGATATTGCAACATCGGTGAAGATGGAGAAGACGAAGTCAGCGCAAAGGAGAGAAATCTGAATATGATTTGTTTTTCAGAAAAAAAAAAACGTTTCAAAATAGATGAAAACCTATTTCCAGGAATCACAAAAATATTATTTTTACGTTTTCGTAAAATAGTTGTTGTTTTTTATTTTTAAAAACGAAATATACAAACGTGTTTAATCAAACACGATTTTAAGAGTCAGTTTTTTAATTTCCAAAAACCACAACAAAAAACCTTTTTAAAAATAAAAACAAACAGCCATTACATTTGTTATTAAATTTAAATTTTAAAATTATTAAATAATTTATTAAAAATGTTTAATATATAAATTATTACATACTTTTGATAACGTATTTTATGTACGTGAATTAAATTGTTATAAATAAAAAGACTATTATAAATTATTCTAGACAAAAATTGTAAACTATAATTTAAGGTAAAAATTTTAATTTAAATTGATTTTTTTATCTTAGCGCAATTTAAATCTAACATTTTAGAGCGTTTAAGTTTAACTTTAACATTTTTGAAATATTCAAATAGATCTTCATATAAACCATATATATATTTTAATATATAGTGGAGTCCATCAATATATTAAAAAAATATAAGATTTAAAAATAAATTATTTATTATTAAATATAAAAAGTGTTCATTCATTTTTTATATCTATTATAAGGTTAATTGTGTCACTAATCAGCATAGTAGTAGAGTCTATCAATAATTTTTTAAAAATAAAAAATGCATTAAAGGTTTATTTTAAATATTTTGAAAATGTAAATGCTATTAAACTAATGAACGGACCCAAACATATGTAGTTCGTTTGTCTGCATCTTACGTCGCCGTTTTATCATAGAGATACTCACCTAGAGTTGCACTGTTCTTCTGTACCTTCTCTATTTTTTAATATATTTAATTTTAATTTTAAAAAAAACATTTCAATGTTGAAATTGGCCGTTGGGCCTATAATATAAGGTTTTTGTGGCAAATGGGCCCAACTGATGTCACAAATGAACAGAAAAAGAAAATTTAAAAAAATACAAAATTACTAACACGTTTGGGGTTTAGGGTTTTTGTATCAGGCTCTCCCTCCAACCCACCTCTCTGTTTTTAACAACCCTCTTCTTTTTTCTCCTCTATCTCACAGAGCGGCAGCTTGTTTGTGTTCGTGGGTAATACTTTTCTTCTTCGTTCTCCTTATTCTTTGTGTAGTTCCTTTGCACTATTCTTTATTCTCTCTGTCAAATGTTTTATTTCTTAAAGAACTCATTTTCAAAGGAGATGACATGGAAATTATTTGATGACTAATTTGACTTTAGGTTACTGTCCAAGATAGGCTTTTTGAAGAAGAAGCGATATTGCGATAATTACCTGTTGTCTATGAAACAATGTTATGATCATTATTTTTCTCGTTATTTTAATGAAACGATACTCCCTTGCATAAATGTTTGGATAGTTGAATACAAACATTGACATTGAACCGTTGTATTCAAGCATTTTGCGAAGATGAATTTCAACAATGTCAAGGTTCCCAAGGTGCCTGGTGGTGGTGCAGCTTCTGCCCTGATTAAGGCTGGAGTTTTTGGTGCAGTTGGTTTGTATGCAGTTTCTAATAGTCTCTATAATGTAGACGGAGGGCATCGAGCTATAATGTTCAACCGGTTTGTTGGTGTTAAAGACAAGGTCACTGTTTAAGCTTATTTTCCATTTATGAATTCTAGCTTTATTAGTTCCACGTCTGATTAACCCAGACCAACCCTCGTGAATTTTGCTCTAGTATAATTACTCTGTAAGTCTATGGCTTCATGTTTCATGTATGTGTGCACCTTCTTTGCTTTCAACTAGTTCATCTCATTTTTGTGGTCATATGCCCAGTAACCAATTCATACAGTTTGCTCAGCCATCTGAATGAACACGCAATACATATTGCTTCTAGAAAATTTCTGAAATGCATGCCTAATAATAATGTTTTGGTACTAATCCTTCTTTACGTTTGTTATTTTTATAAGCACAAGCTTAAAAACCCAACAATTTTTTCCTCTTTTTTTTACTCAATTATTTATTGGGCACATACTACACTTGATCTGGGGCTGCTAGTAACTTCCAATGCTGACTTAGTATATGATCCAAAATTTAAGTAGCACTTTTTGAGGACAAGGATAACATGGATCCACCAATGACTAGAGCTGACGTTGTTAGCTAATGTACATAAGCAGGTTGGTTTCACTTTGTTACCAGTTGTTAGTTATTATCGTTAAGAAATAAAACATTAGTGGAGTTTTGTAGTGGAGTGAGTAGAAGATTCCGGTTATTGAACTAAGCTTTTACGTATGAATTCTGCATAATGCTAAGTTCTTAGAGCTTCCAGCAGCATAGTGGACATTCTATAGACTACTGCGTATTTCATATATTATGATCTAACATGCTATGTTCTCTGAATTCATTCAAATGCTTCAAGCCTTTCAGGCAATTTTGATTGGTTCACTATTTCTTGATCTTTGCAGAAAATTAGTGATGTGTTTTACTTTGCATTTTTCTCTGTCAGCATCTCAATGTATCAAACAAAGATAAATGTTAGTATTCCAATTTATGCATTCATTTTTGTTGTGCTTGCTAACTTTGCAGGTTTACCCTGAGGGGACTCACCTTATGATTCCATGGTTTGAAAGACCAGTAATTTACGATGTGCGTGCACGCCCACATCTGGTTGAAAGTACTTCTGGAAGCCGTGATCTTCAAATGGTAATGCACCCTGTCATTTTGCGTTATCTTTTTCCAAGGCGGTTGAGACAGTTAATCGTTGCTTTTGTATTTAAAGGCATTGAGAAAAACCAGAGGTCCTCCAAGCAACATCAATGAGATGTTGCATTGATTATTGCCTTATGTTTTAGAAATATACATCCTATTCTATTAATGTACAAGGGCATCTTTTGATTTCTATCTGTCCTATTAATAATCTTTTCAGAAATCCTTCTTCCATTGCCTTGACCTGAACTCTTATTTGTCTGTTCATGCTTGAATGTAATTGATGTTATTTAGTTAACTGAATGCAGGACTTGGGAACCAGATGATGCAAACAAACTTGGGTATATATTGCGTGTACTTATTTTTCTTTTTCTTCTGACTTTTTGAGATCAACATGAATTACTAATAGTTGGCTATTCTTTGGTATTTAAGTCAATTCGTGGATAGTTTATTTAGGCTTTTGTAGCTGCATGTGTATTTACGGGTTTTGTAATTCACTTGTTATCTCTTTGCATTATGTGATATATCCAATCTAGATTTTGTAGATATTAATCCCATTATCTTCAGGTAAAAATTGGGCTTCGAGTTCTTACTCGTCCGGTGGCAGACCAATTGCCAAGAATGTATCGCAATCTTGGTGAGAATTACAATGAAAGAGTCCTGCCATCTATCATTCATGAAACATTGAAAGCTGTGGTTGCTCAGTACAATGCCAGCCAGCTGATTACGCAGAGAGAGGTAAGAATTGATTCGGGAATTCCTGGTGCTAACAAATACTCTCGATTATATTAACATTCTTGAATACTATTTGAAGAACTTTTTCATACATAGTTTGTATTCGAAAGGAAAATATTGACTTTTGTTGTGAAGATGAGATTCATTCTTTGATTTTCGCATAGTTACAGCATATATGCATTAACTTTGTGTTGGTGCAGAGTGTGAGTAGAGAAATAAGGAAGATTTTGACAGAAAGGGCTGCCAATTTTGACATTGCACTTGATGATGTATCTATTACGAGCCTGACTTTTGGGAAAGAATTTACTGCTGCAATTGAAGCCAAACAAGTTGCTGCACAGGAAGCAGAAAGGGCTAAATTTATTGTGGAAAAAGCTGAACAGGACAAAAGGAGTACTGTCATTAGAGCCCAGGTTAGAAAGAAATTATTGACCTGTAATTCCATAGTTTATATTAGTTAATTAATGTGTGATTCTTCATCTGCTTATAGAATAGAAGGTTTATATTTCATTATTTACTGCCAAAAGACACTGTTAGCTCTCAATATCCTGATTTCTTAGTTAATGGTATGCAGGGAGAGGCTAAGAGTGTCGAGTTAATTGGTCAAGCAATTGCCAACAATCCTGCATTCATCACATTAAGGAAAATTGAAGCTTCAAGAGAAAATGCACATACTATTGCAAATTCCACCAACAAGGTTTTTCTCAACTCTAATGACTTGTTGCTCAACCTTCAAGAGATGGACTTAGAGCCAGCAGGAAAGAAATAGCCACATTGCATTTGTTTTGAGTTAATCGCAAAGCAACTGTTGGGATAGTTTGATTCAACAATGGATCTTGTTGTGCCTCATATTTTTCTGTTGAACGTCATGACTTTTCATTTAATTGCTTCTAAATGGATAAAATTTTGCTCATTTTTATTTTTATTTTTATTTGTTTATTCATTTTTATTTATTTATTTCCTTTTCTTTTTATTATTATAATTGTATTGCAAATGCATAATACAAGTTTTGGGAGTCGAATAGAAATATCAAATACGTGTCGTAATTTTTTTTATAATCCATATTTGTAGCAATTTTTTAATGTATTAATTTGTAATTTTTTGTACAAATAATATAACCCCTTTCTAATATTTCTGCATTTTTTTTTACTAATATTATACTTTCCATACTATACGCATGACAACTACATTTTTTAATTTTTTACAGCTGCTATCATCCTGGCTTCATCTTTATCCTATTATCATACTTATCCTTTAAATTTTTATACCGAATGCATCTGTAGTTTGATTATGGTAACTCGTAAGAAGTATGTATATATTATATGACTAATTTAACGTAATGAATGTCAAACAACCATGTGTACTGATATAAATTCACATGCTACTAAATCTCTAAACAGGATTTAAATGAGCTTAAAAATGAATTTGCACTTCTTAATTTAAAATTTTCAGTGAAATTGTCAGGGAGTTTTAGTTTTAAACCAATATTATAAACATGTATGGACTCACTCCTTTCTAAAGTAATCCAAGTGAAACGAAGCTCTTGATCCCTTGTTGGATCTGTATCTACTTAAGAGATAATTACATAGAAAGGAAAAAAGATAAAACCAAACTTGTGTTAGGGAACGCATTAGATTGAGACAAAACATCAATCAGTTGGGAAAGTCCATTAAACGGATCAGACTTACAAAGTCTAATGTATTGGACCAGTACTTTCTATATACAACTGACGATGACAAAAGAAGTATTCAATTGATCCATGCATTATCATCCAGCTTTGCCTCCTTGCTCTATTGGTAGGTCCTATCATGGATAAATTTAAGGTGTCAGATTAATCAATTTTAAAACTAAATTCAATCGATTTATATATATATATATATATATACATATAATGACTGTATTATAAAAGTGAACTTATAATGCACTATAAGCGGTGTTGTACCTGAAAGATTGTACTGGTGGGGATGTTGATGTTGATGCTGCTGGATTATGGTGCTGGTGCTGGTGCTGGTGCTGATGGTTAAATCCTGGAAATGAATTATTCTGGGGTTGTTGTCGTGGAACAAGCACAGAAGTCACGCTGTTTTCTTTTACTTTCTCCTGAGATTGCATGTAATTTGTGGGATAGCTTAATGGCTTGACTTCACCAATTGCAGCATCTCTATTTATTATATCATCATAGTTTACCATGCCCCTGCTGCTATTATAATACCTTCCTCCTCGTCCACCACCAAATCCATTACTAGCAACACTGCTGTTGCTAATCATATTACTACCCATCAAATTACTAGTATTCCAAAGTACCCCGCGTGGATGTTGGTGCTGCAGTTGACTTAGAGCATTATGCAGTGATTGATTTTGTTTCATGTAATATGCCAGTTCTTCTTGTAATCTTCTATAATCCCCTAGAGGACCTAAAACTGGATCTTTTTCCCTCGACATGGCCTCCCATATCAACGAATCTACCAACATATTTCGTTGCTCCTCATTCACGTTTTTCACCAACTTGGTCACGTTACTTACACCAAAAAACTTATGAATCGCCTGAAACTCTCGGCTCCGGTTCGCTGGAAAATATGGCGCCAACAAGCAGTCTTCCCCGCACCTTTTCCTTTGGTGCTTACACGACGCACATGCTGGATGCCCTCCGGGTCCAACTCCATTATTGTTTTGCATTATAAAACAGAAAAGAAAGAAAGCCTTATCCCTGTCAAGAACAAAAATAGTTACAATGTTGACTAGCTGGCTATAATGGTTTCTTTTGAAGCATGAATATAACATCAAGATTATAAATAAACAAATCAAGATGAAACTCGTCAGGTAATATACTAACCTTTCTTGGGTGTGCGGCTTTATAGAAATAGTATTACAATATTACTGTAAATCAAGAAGATAAGATGCGAGGTAAATTATTTTCTAGGCATGCATGAAAAGATCGTCACTGCAGAAAGAAAGAGAACTAGAGAAAGAAGAAAAAAAAAAAGGAACAAGGAAGAAGTGATATCTTGCAGGGTTTATTAGAGTTTAGGTAGGTCGTAGGAAGAATAAGAGATAAAGGTAAATTCCATAACTAATTAAACCAGAGGTTGTTGCAGAAGAGGAACTAAATTTCTACATTTTGCATTGATACGACATCCAATAATAGACTTAATTTATGCAAAATATTGGACACTGATATAAATTAAATGAAACCCTAAAAACTTGGGTTTGGTAGTTGATAACTACTGTATCTTAGCGTTAATTGTCGTATCCCCACGTTAAAATATAATTTGTTTTCTCGATAATTAAAAAACTACTTGCTTAGGAGTGTCAACTTTAAAAACTTTGAATTTTCTAACTTTTTAATTAAGTTAAAAATTGATTAATTGATTAATTAATCAATCAAATTTTATTAATTAATAAATTTTATATATCAAAATTAATTAATTAATTTTCATTTAATGATCACTTTTTTAATTAAATTTGAAATTCTTTTATAGGTAAAGAAAATCTTTTTTAATTATATTTAAAAAATTCAATTTATTTAATCTGTAACTAATTTTAAAATTGTTTAATATTAATTTAACTTTTTAAACCTTAAATCTCTTATCTTATCAGTTTAATTTCTAGTCCGGTATTTAAAACATTTTTTTCTGTTTTTGGTATGTATATACTATCAGAAAATGAATGAAAAGGTCCCTTCTTTTGGTATAAATAATAATGTATATGAGACCTTTTCATCAATATTATTCTTTTGAGAAGTTGAGAGGAGAAAGGACTTATACAGACCACAACGTTATGAACTCTGTTCATACTTGAGGTCGAATCTGTGTGAGTCCTTGTATTATTTTACACTTTAATTTCAAAATTTTTACTTACCTTTTTATAACTAATTATATTTTATTATTTATAGCAAAATATAATTTGTAATTAAGTTGATAAATATGAGGTTAATATTCATAAAAAACATTAAATTAATACATGAAAGATTCTTTTCATAGAAAGTATAACAATTTTTCTTTAACGATATAATAATAAATAATTAAAAATTACATTTTAATATTTTTTACCTAATTTTATAATATAGTTAAAAGTATCATATTATTCAATAAAATTAGTTCGATATTAATTCTATAATTAATCGTAATAACGTAATTAAAAATGACGCCAATCTTCCCTTCTTTACTAGGATATTACTATTCAAATGTGAAAACAGATGAGAGATAATTTTGTGAATGAAAAAACTATCATTCATTTCAGTTAAAAGTTGTACAACGAATACGATGAAAACTTATATACAAAGTTAACTACAAAATGAGAACGTAAGCTAAGTGTCCAGCTCAGCATTACGTTATAACAGAAAAAACTTCTCTTAACTAACACTAAATAATTATTTACATTTATATTTCAACAGCTCCCCTTCAAGTTGAATCTTGGTAAAAATCGACCAAACCCAACTTGAACTTGAAATTATTAAAGATTGGTGCATTGAGAGCCTTGGTAAATATGTCATCTATTTGTAGAGAAGAAGTAATATGTACTGGTTCCACTAATCCTTCCTTTGTCTGTTGACGGACCACATGACAATCAATGTCAATGTGCTTAGTTCTGTCATGGAAAACAGGATTAGCAGCTGTATGAGGGCTGCTTTATTGTCACAATTCAGAGAAACTGGAAGTTGAATTGGTACTTCCAAGTCCCTAAGAATAAATGAAATCCACATAATCTCAGTTACAGCATCAACCATGCTCCTATATTCTGCCTCTGTTGATGATCTTAAAATCGTATCTTGCTTCTTATGCTTCCAAGATATAAGAGATTGTCCTAAAAAAACACAATAACCTGTCAAAGATCTTCGACCATCTATACATGCTGCCCAGTCTGAATCACTATATATAACAGGTTGAAAATATGCCGAAACTGGATACAAACAAACAGTTGTTATGAACTGATATACAAACAAACAGGTGTCATGAATTGATTGTTTAAAACCAAAATCCAGCAATGCAGTAGTCAATTCAACATTCCATTGTCTTGAGGCCTGTTTTAACCCATAAATAGACCTCTTGAACCTACAAACTTCCCCTTTCTTTGCCTTATCATAACCGTCAGGAGGCAACATCTATAATTCTTCATCAATAAAACTGTGCAAAAAGGCATTATTAATGTCTATTTGATGAAGAATCCATTGTTTTGCAGAAGCCAAGGCTAAAACTATTCTCACAGTTACTGTTTTGACTACTGGAGAAAAACTATCTATATAATCTTCACCCTCCACTTGATTATAGCCCTTGGCTACCAATCTTGCCTTATATCTGTCAACTAACTCATTAGGATACAATTTTGTCTTTAAAACCCACTTTGACCCTATAGTCGACTTTCCTGAAGGTAACTTTATCAGTTCCCATGTTTGATTGTCTTCTAAGGCTTTCAACTCCTGTTGTATTGCACTCTCCCAATGAGGTTTTCCTTTAGCTTCTGAATAATACAAAGGATCATCAATTTTATCAACCTCTGCTAGAAAATATTTGTATTCTGAAAAAAATCCGTAGGATTTATAAAAGGATAAACCATAGGAGTATAGCTAGTGGGCTGCTTCACTGTAATTATCTTCTGTCCGGACTGACTTTTTGTAACAGTGTTGGTTACAAAATCATTTAACCAAGAAGGTGCATTTCTTAGTCTTGAACTTCTTCTTATTTCTGTTGATATTTGTATCGATTCTGACTGAACCATCAAGATTGTATCTGAATCTGCAGAACCGAAATCTACCACGGGTTCATTTGCATCATGAATTATTAAATCGACATCTCTTGGTTGAGTTGAAATTGGAACTTGCATAACACCCTTTTGCTGCAACTATTGAAAATTTTCCAAACCAGAATGAAAAGGAAAATTTTCTTCATGAAAAACAACATCTTTGGCAGTAACATAACCTTTACTTTCAAGATCATATAGTTTGTAACCTTTCTATCCCGTCGAATGTCCCAAGTATATGCATCTTCTAGCTCTAGCTGCAAATTTATCTTTCTGTGGCTGCACATCTGTAGAGAAACACAAGCAACTAACAAATCTAATAATATCATAGATGGTATCCTTATCTAACAACAATTCATAAGGTGTCTTCCATTTTAGAAATGAAAAAGGCCACCTATTTATGAGATAAGTAGCATGTAAGATACTATCACCCCAAAATTTCTTTGGTAAACTAGATTGAAACATCAAAGCCCTTGTAACTTCAAGAATGTATATATGTTTCCTCTCTATTGTCTCAATTATGTTGAGGAGTATATGGACAACTCCTTTGATGTTGCATACCTCCTTCTTGCAATAAAGCTTAAGTTGCATTACTTAAAAGCTCTATACCAGTGTCAGATCTCATAATCTTTATATTGCTGGAAAATTGAGTTTTCACCATAGCAAAGAAAGCCTTTAGGATGTAATTCACTTTTAACTTTGAAGCCATAAGAAAAGTCCATGTGCTCTTGCTATATTCATCCATAATCATGAGAAAATAATGTGCTTCAGACAAAGATGCCTAATCATAAGGACCCCATACATCCACATGTATTATGTCAAAAATTTTAAAACATTCAGTATCACTGGTTGGAAAACTGAATCTAGTCTGTTTGGCCATTGAACAAATTTCACAACTCAGGTTTGTAACAATTTTCTGTAAACCATTACAACAAGAAAATTTCTGCATTACAGAATTAGATGGATGGCCTAGCCTATTGTGCAGAACTTCACATTTAACTACTACTGTCTTATTTATCACACAAGCAGTTTCACCATTGCTCCTATTTACAATACTTGAATCTTTACAAAACAAATCACATTTCTCCTTACTTCTGAATGTATCTCCTTTGATGACATACAAATTGTCATTTACTTCTCCAAAAACAATCTTGTTGTCAGTCGAGAGGTCCTGTAAATCACAGTGAGTGGAATAACATTTAAGCATTACTGGTACAAACTTAACCAGTTTACTTACTGAAATCAAGTTGTGACTGAAACTAGGAACAAACAACACATTATGCAGCGTCAGATTATTGCTCAACACCACGTCTCCTTTATACTTGACATTAATAACCACTCTATTTGGTAAATGCACTTTAGTAGGTTTTGTAACTTCAAACAAGTTCTGAAACCATTCTTTCGTAGTGCATATATGTGTGGAAGCACCAATGTCAATTATCCACTCATCACTTTTCGCATTCACAGGCACATTCGTATGTGAATTCACTAACAGCATACATGCATGCTCAATATTGAAAAGATTCATGCATTTTGTATCAACAATATGTTTGCCTTTTAGGATCTTCGAAAGCTCTTGTTGAATCAGCTTTGTGATATTTGCATTCTGTTCTAAATTCTCATTAAAAGGAACTTCTGCCAAGTGAACCTGTTTGCCTTTTCTATCTGCTTGAACTCCCTTCTTTTGATTCAATTCCTTCCACCAATCCAAATAACCATGAATTTTAAAACAAGAATCCCTCTCATGCCCCTCTATATTGCAATGATCACAATGTTTATCCTCTTTCTTCTTGTTATCCCTTTTTTTAAAACTTCCTTTGCCAACATTACTGCCTCTAAGAAACATAGCACTGTTTTCTATTGACTCAGTATTCTACATTTATATGTGTCTCTGCCTTTCAACTCTTGCAACCATAGAATACACCTTATCAATACTGGGTAAAGGATCGGATGCTAAGATCTTACTTCTAATATGATCAAAAGATTAATTAAGTCCCATCAAGAATTGCAACACTCTATGCTTCATTTTTATTACTTCTAATTTCTTGATCAGTTCACATTTGCAGCCACTACATATACGCATTGGCATTGGTTCCAACCGATTTATCTCATCCCAACATCTTGCCATTTTGTTGTAATACACGGCCAAAGAATTATTACCTTGTTCTGTAACATTGATCTCTCTTTGTATTTGATAAATTTGAGGACTATTGTTCTTATCCCCAAACCTTTCTTCTATTCTATCTCAAAGAATCTTGAAATTAGTGTTGTAGATAAAAGCATCTGCAAGTTCCTTCTCCATAGAATTCAAGATCCATTGCTTTATCATACAATCAACCTTCCTC
>JANIPN010000004.1:31207535-31221115 GCA_027478595.1 Erythroxylum anguifugum
TGTAGGTTCAAAGCGAAGAGATTAAAGACTGGGACGAGTCAACTGCATTGGCCAAAGGAGTCTGTTTCTATACTGCTCAATAATGTATTTTGTTTCCTTTGTTTGGGCTTGTAAATATTCTTTGGATTTTTGTTCTGAAATTACGATATGTAATATATGCGTATGTGTTTGAGTTTCTAAATAAGATAAATGTCAGTGTGATGTTTGGTTTTGTTTGTTCTGTCTTGAGTGGCATCCATGTATCCTCCCAGGGGGTATTTGAATGTTACATTATTTAAAGAAAGAACAAGAGCTTGGAACACAATAAAAATTGTGATTCTTTCTAGATTAAAGGCCATCTTACTTAGCAATCAAAGGCTATGCACAAATCACATGAAAAAGTAAAGTTTTGTGAGAAATTCAAAAGAAGACCATGTTCTACGTAAGTTTTAAACTGAAGCAGAAGCTGAAAACATTATAAAATCTAGGTCATAACATATGTACAATCTTCTTTTTTTCCTCCAACCTTGGAGGCGTGACATTAGCCTAGAAAGAATCAAGCAAGAAAGCATTCCATTATGGGTAAATATACACAATATTTTTCTTGAATATTGGACAACTAAGGGGTTAAGATCACTACCTAATTTCATTAGGAAACTACTGTACATGGATAAAAATACTACAAAAAGGAAGAAAATAGGATTTGTAATGTGTATCAGTGTGGGAATGAATTAAGAGCTCCCAGATACATTACCTATAATGAGACCCATTGAGTAGGGGAAGTTAGAAGAGGATGTAGTGAATGTCTCCTATAGTTAGAAACAAACACCAAAGCAAGAAATGACAAGCTATTGGAAGATTATTTGCAAAGGGTGACTATAAAGAGTTAATGAATCTTAAAAGTAGTCCCCATAAATTTGATAAGGATAAGGAAGCTAGTCCAAATTCCAATTCTAGTCTTAAGGACAAGAGTGAAAAATGAATTCGTTTAAGAAAAGATAACCAATGAGAAGGAAAGGCAAGGAAGCATTAATAAGCAATCCCCAATCACCATAATTAAAAAAAAATCCACAATCTTTGTAGAAGGAAATTTTTGTAGAAGGAGAACTAGAAAATGACACAGAATCAAGAACTAGGAGATTTCCAGAGCTCTAATAAAAGGAAATTAGGAAGAAGGAGGAAGGTAAGGATCCTATAAACAACTCCTCTAATTAATATCCATATTATCATAAAACACTAAGTGTATTAATTGTCCAAATAAATTACTACAGGAAGATGTTTTTCCTTTAAAAACAAAATCTATTTTTCTTTGTTTACTAGAAGCAAATTTAAAGCAGGAGAATGTTGCAAAACTTAAAGCCTTAGGAAATAGTTGTTCAGGCTTTTCAAATGACCAACATCACCATCTAGGGTGAATAATTGTGGCATTTGATGATAGAGAATTATAGCTTAAACTGATAGACTCAAGTAACCAAATGCTGTAAGTTGAAGTAACTGTGATATAAAGAAAACATAAAGTGAATGTCACCTTTGTATATGCCTAAAACTTCAACTTCCAAAAGAAATCCTTGTGAATAAAATTAGAGCAACTACAACTAACAATACAAAGGTCATAACTAATACTTGGAGACTTCAGTATTATCCTCAATAGGAATGAAATTAAGGGACATACAAGTCCTAGATCTTATAACTTTAAGATTAGAGACTATGTATAAAGCATAGCACTTACAGACTTAACAATAGAGAGTTGGTTTCACTCCTGGAGCAATAAACAAACAAAATGGACATTAAGGAAAAAGGCCCCCGGACTTGATGGTTTTAAAGGGGTATAACCACTAATCAAGCATAAGGTTATAGAGGTAGTAAATGAGTTATTTGTTAATTGGAAACTTTTAAAGAGCTTAGTAAAACACATTTCTG
Source organism: Erythroxylum anguifugum (assembly GCA_027478595.1). NCBI lineage: Eukaryota > Viridiplantae > Streptophyta > Magnoliopsida > Malpighiales > Erythroxylaceae > Erythroxylum > Erythroxylum anguifugum. The sequence continues at coordinate 31,209,435 of JANIPN010000004.1, forward strand.
CCTAATCCTAAATCCCGATACACTGAACAACATAGGCCTATTTCATTTACAAAACCATCTTAAAAATTCTTTCAAACCAGATAAGAAAGATCTACACAAAATGATATATGAGTCTCATGGTGCTTTCTTAGAGGGAAAACTAATATGGGATAATCCCATATTGGGCCAAAAACTTTTCAGGATTATGCTAAGAAGAGAACTCCAAAAATTTATACATTTAAAGTGGATTTCAACAAGGCTTCTGATACAATTAGTTGAAACTTCCTAATCTAGCTTCTCTATGCCTTTGATTTCCTAGATCAACTCATAAATTGGATTAAAGATGTATCTCTTCCACTTGTTCATCATCCTAATGAATAGGGAACCTACCAAGATCCTAAAAAGCAAAAAGGGACTGAGGCAAAAGGATTTCCTATGCCCACACCTTTTTATCTTATGCATGAAGGCGCTATCTAGATTGCTAAATCACAATATTGCTCTTAACCTAAGGTTTGAACATCACAACAAATACAAAGAATTATGACTAACTAATCCATCTTTTGTAGATGATCTCATTGTTTTTTTCCAGGTAAACGATAGATCCGTGTACACAGTCTCCATAACACTTCAATTGTATAAGGACCTTCTAGTGTTGGTAGTGAATCATAAAAAAAGTCAACTCATTCTCTCCCCAAATGCAATGGCAAATGCAGAATGGTTAGAAAGAATTCTAGGCTTTCAAGTAAAATAACCTCTTATCACCTATGTAGGGCTGCCTATATACATTAGGAAACTAATGCACAAGGGTTGCATCCCACTAGCAAAGAAGATCCATAAAAGACAACCACTAGACACATAAGAACCTATCATAAGCTGGAAAACTGACATTAATCAGGGCTATCCTCAATTCACTCCATATCTATTAGTCACCCCATATAATCCTTTCTAGAGGCATCATAAAGTCAATAGAAAGAATCACTGGATCTTTTCTATAGGGAAGGAGGAATAAAGGGAAAGTGTTGTCCAAGGTAAAATGGGAATAAGTATGTAGGCTTATGGAAAAGGGTGGGCTAGGGATCACTAAGATTAGCATCACTAACAAAGTCCAATTTTCCAAAAGATTGTAGAGGTTGTTTAAAAGGAAAGAAACCCTATGGACAAGATGGATTAAAACCTATATGCTTAAAAGTAAAATCATTTGAGTGTCAAACAAAGCACATGATGGTTCATGGTTCATGACATAACTAATCAAAACTAAAGAAACCTTGGGCATAAAATGCAAGATAGGTAATGGGAAAAGGTCTCATTGTACTTTGATAATTGAATAAAAGATAGCCCTCTCTTTCACACCAACCTTAGAAACCATATGCTATCCATATTCCATATAGAATCTAAAGTTGAGGAATGGATTGCGGGAATAACTGGTGTAATTATCCACGTGAATTATCCCAAACAATCCTTAAGTATAATCCACAGGTAAGGGTGGATGATAGCGATATATGGTTAGGAAACTCTATAAGGAAATTGACAAACAATTCATGCAAAAAGTGCTAAGGGGAAGAGGGGATAAAGTTAGCTAACACTAGATAATCTGGAGGAAATCCTGATTACAAAAGTTATCATTCCTTCTATGGTTATTAATGAAGAAAGTTCTAAACACTAAAAAGAGAATCATATTTCTATATCCCAAATATATGTGAATTATATAGAACAAACAAGGATTCACTTCCTCATCTATTCCTCAATTGCAAGTACATAATTTGATGGCTCCAAAAAGACAAAACCATGAAAAAAGAAGAGAGGGACACAATCATTATACATTTAAGCAGATGCATATTCAAAATATGGTTAAAAGGGAGCCACAAATGCTTCAAAAAAATTTAAAAAAAACAAGGAAAATTTAGCTGAGAAAATCCTTTAGTGGTGCAAAGAATAACTAACCTGTAGTAGAAGTACTAGCCTTAATCTTCAAATTCTCTTATTGTAGATGAAGCAAAATCCAACCTCCACAAGAAATAAACGGACTAGAGTGAAGCACAAAGAGTTTGTCTTAGCAAATCAATAGTGAATTTTTGTTGTTGATTTTGAAATGAATGTAAATATGTAGGTTATTTTGTTAAAATCCATACATAGTATTCTTTAGAAAGGTAATACATATTAACCTTTTTTAAAAAGAACAATATTAGTTAGGCCAAAGAGACAGAAAAGATCTAAAATTGACCATATATTGGCAATCAAAAGTAGTGATAACCTTTTTTTTTTAACAAAGCTTTCCTACAATTGTGTGTCTCCTAACCCAATCGACTTAGGCCTAGTTAAATTTTAAACTAAATTTTTTTTAAAATATATATATTTAAAAATTATTTAATAAACATGTTAAATTTTTAATTTTTTAAAATACATAAATTTCAAATTATTTATTTAATAAAAGTTTAAAAGTTTCATATTTAATTTTAAACAATAATGATAATTCAACTAATAAAATATATTTTAGAACTAAAGAAATGAGACTCTAATAATATTTTTAAAAATTTAAATCATAAAAAATCCTTTATACTTTTTAATTATTCTTGAAATTTTTCTATCTGTTAATTATAGTAGTTAATACATTTCAAAAAAAAATTATAGTAGTTAATAACCAGACACACATGACAAATAGGAACACACATAAATCAATAAAAATTTGTTGACATATCATTTCGACCCTAACCTAAATTACCCTAACATGTGGCCCTCTAAAAGTAAAACCCGAACCTTAGAAATGATTTTTTACTCTGTGGTAAATCAATCACATCAATAATTTCTTATTTATTCACGTGTGTTTTCACTAATTACATGTCTCTCGTCTTTCAATGTTTCAATGTTTTCACTAATAGGTGTCCTCACCTACTAGCGCATGACTCTATTCATCATGGTAGGTTTCATTATGGGTTGATCTGCCTGATGTATTGTTCGAAATTTATTCTCGTCGTTATTAATTCTATTCCCTTTTTCAAAAAAAAAAATCACAGCTAATTTTCCCAACACTTTTCATAAAACCAAAATCTCTTGTCTTTAGCCCTATGCTTTAACAAATAGATATTAATTTATAAATAAGATTTTACAAATTAATTACTTATTTAATAATTAATTTTTAATAAAATATATTAAATTGATCGAAATTATCTGATATATAGTCCCAAAAACCTAATTCAAATAATTATAGGAATTTTTACTCAATATTTATAGGAATGACATTTGTACTTGGACCGACCTAGTCCAATCCGAATTCAAGATAATTGATTTGAGTTTATTGCACTTTAGGTCCAGTTCAATTTTTTTTTAAATTGGATCCTACGATCTAGTCCAACTTAACTCCAAGTTTGAATATATGAAGTATAAACGACATTGCTAAGATAAAATGACATCATTTTTTTAAATAACATTAATTTAAATTTGTAAAAAAATAATCAGAATTGATCTAGACTTGATTGCCAATTGAGTTACTCAAGTTCAAGCTCAAGCCTGTTTGAGTTTCAGGCCTTAAAACGGCCTAAGTTTGGGCCCAATATCATCACTAAATACCTAAAGGTATTCTCGAGATAAATCAATCATATTAACAATGTTCACGTGTTTTTAATTGTGACGTGCCTCTCATTGTTAAATCTTTTAATATTTGCATTAAAAATTTAAAATCATAAGCTTTTTTTGCCAATACTTTTAAAATTTTAATAAAAATATCACAAAAATGTTTTTTTTATAAAAAGTTTAAAGTCACAAGTAAATTTTTTTTCCAATACTTTTAAAGTAAATCAAAACCTCATGTCTTAAACCTTATACTTTAATAAAAAAAATAATTTATAAATTAATCACTTATCTATTAATTAGTTTGTAATAAAATGTTACATTTATTATTCATGTTAATATATAACAAAATAAAAATAAAACTATTATTTAATTAGTTCATCTTCGATTATCTCTAGAAAATGAAATTACCCGCATCTAAAGCGAAAGCTTGCATAGTCGCATCATTTTTCGTTCTTTGTGTCTTCCATCGTGAAGCAACCTTGGAATACTTTCTACGACATATGTGATAAAAGTTAAAATGGAGAGAGAGCCTGGAATATAAAACTGACGAAAAATCAGGTTCTTTGATCATCATTTACATTGGCCCTGAGTTGTCACAAAAAGAAGGCAAAACACACTCGTCCATGTCAACCCCAATCCGATACGAAACAGCAAATTTTGGAACCAGAAAACCGCTGCTATGTGCCACACTACATAATCACCAGCTTCAAGGGATCAATGGATCATGTATCAAAAGCTCCCATTGGCTATTGGCTTTAACACTCAAAACTCCTCTCTATTCACAAGGTTTATATTGCCTATCGGAGCAATATAACTTCCACAAAATCAACAAACATATTCCATCATTTCCATGCTGATTTAGCTCCTGCAGCAGGAAATTATGGAATCAAGCTACTTGAATGCCATAACCAGATAAAATCCTCCAACTATACAGACCAAAGCCAACAAGTAAACTTAAAAGTGATTAAAAGATATGAGACTTGAATTTTAGCTGAACTTTAGGCGGATGCCTAAATAATCCAATTTTATTTTAGGAATTACAAGTCTCCTCCCTCCCAAAGTACATAGACTGGAGGAACAGGCAACTGCATGCTATAAGAGCAGCACAGATTCAGTTGCCAGCAGACCAAACTCTAAATAGATAAATAACGTGACTTCAGTAGTCTTCTTGTGACCAAAAAACACCCGCAAATTTTGGATCACAAACCTAAACCCTTTAAAGACCTATTGAATATTGCACATAGAGATTGGAAGAAACTAATTGAACAAGTGCACATAGTACAGAAATAGGCCTCAATGTCACAGAATCAACTTACTATTAGAACGTCTCATGTTTCTGCAGAACTTGCTGCTACATTGACACTGGAATATCTCAACAGGCTGATCACTATCATCAAAGTCAACACCATAATCCTGCAGATACATTGAACATTAATTTCTCAGAAGCGATCAAGAAACCTAAGAACCTCAATTTTGCAACCTTATCAAAGTCGAAGAAAGGATATCTGCACATATGCTGGAGGAAAGACCCCACAAGGGCACAATATTTCCACCAGAAGTACATTGTTAAAACTCAAAAAGGCTAAACATTTATAAACATAAGCTACAGAATAATAAGATCATTGCAAGACAGCCAAGCCTACATACAGCACAAGACATCTAACGAACTTTGTTTGACTATCATCAACACTATAAAAAGATGCAAAAAAAAGTAATCTTGGAAAAATTAGATGACATAAGTTTAACTTTTTGAATGCTACGTAACTTACCCAAGTTACTTCTTCCAAGGCATCTACTTCTCTTGTTGTGAAGAAGGCAATCTGCATGGAAGTTATTCCATCAAGTCATCTTATCAATTGAAAAAAAAGATCCTATTGTATCCAATAACCAAAGAAGAGGATAAATAGAAAGCTAATGAAATAGGACTTGTACGTGGTAATAGTGATGATCTGGGGTTTCAATCTTGACTGGAATTTCAATCAAATTTGCATCAAGGCATCTAGCAACAGAGACATAAATTCATCATAAGTGGTTGCCTCATTATTAAACAACACAAGTGCTCCTTTAAATGCTACAGTTAGTTTCATCTACATTAGAGAATATATAAATCATCGGAAGAAATGCAAATTAAAGTACTCCATCAAGCGAGCTCCAAGCTGTGTGCGTCAATTTTAATAAGATTACCTGTGATTGATAAACCTAGCAACATTTCCATGAAACGTCGAATCCAAACATAGAGCTTCTTCATCCTTCATTACTCCTTTTAACCACCAATATGAATCCAATATAACTGGATAAGTGCGTAACTCTGTGGCTGTATTTCTTACCATTTGCATTTTCCGCTCATACAATTCCTTGCTCGTTAGTATTTCTCCCACATACTCGCACACAAATGTACCTTTTGGTAACTTTTCTAGAGTTCTCACACCCCATCCCTTTCCTTCAGGAGTAAAGAAGACCTGAGGTACGTAGTGAAACAGCAGAGGAAAAAAAAGGACATCAAAGCAGATTATACAGAGGATGCTTATCAGCAAATATTTAAAGAACCTGACCTGGAAAGTTATTCGGAAGGGAAGATCAAACATTAGAAGAGGCAATATGGTACCCTATTTAAAAACATAATCATATAATAACTCTGAAGATATATACCTGCAATTTGCAATTAGTCCCACGCTGTACAACTCGATTGCCACATTGTTTATGGCACCCACATTTGAACCAACATTCTTTTATATATTTCCTCTTTAAGTGGCCCTTGCAAAGTTCCATCATCTCCTCATTTTTCCATCTTTCGAGTGGACAATCTTCACAATAGAAAAGACTTTGTTGTTGAGGATTACGAGTCATAGAAATACATTCTTCCAAGAAATCCTCTTTTACAAGCCCTTCAGGTGTGTACGCATATTGCCCAGTTTCTCCAGTGCAAGCACAGGGTGAAGGTGAAATCAGACAATCACCACTACAGGTAGAACAACATTCTTCAGTTCTAATCTGCGAAAGAGAGAACCTCACACAAGCATTCTGAAATATCAGGTTTTGAGGTATATAATAAAAAGGAAGTGGACATTCATTGTTAATTTCATTCAACCATGGGATTTGGATTTTTTCTTCCCCCTTAGTGATGTCGCTGAATGTATACAGAGATCTGAAATCTTCAGGAGTCAGTTGACATTGTGGAACAATAACCAAACTATTCATCTGATGGTCTATTAAGTCCTTTCCTTCGTCAATTTCTCCAATACCATTGACAGTAACTTCTTTACTAGATGGTGTGGCCTTCATATGACACAAAGTTTGTAGCGGCATCGGAACTGGAAATTTGGCCCCGCCAAGATAACGATTAATATCAGCTAATCCATTATGCTCATTGAAACCCGGAGCATGCAGACTACTATGAGCAGTAGATTTCTTCAATAGATCAAGTGCTGGTGTTACATTGAATAACTGTTCCTGCGATTCATGAGAGGAATCAGTTGCCAGTTCCAAGAAGCACTCACACATATCTTTCAGCATTCGCATGACAGAAAAATTTGGATCAACGATTTTATATGATCGGAGACATTTCTCCTGCACTGATTTCAGAAGTTCATCCTGGCTAGGCATATGAAAATTTGGCCTTCTGAGCAAAGAATCGCAGGTCAAAGAAATCTTCACCTCTCCCAATGGTGAGGTAGCAATCTCTAAGCTAGTTGGAGAATCCCCAGACATGGCAGCAAGGTCACAATTCACTATTCTCTCGCTTGAGGAAGCAAGAATGCCATCCCTCCTAACATCTCTTCCCTCACTTGAGGAAGCTGGAACATCATCCCTTCTAACATCTCTTCCTTCACTTGAGGAAGAGGGAACATCATCCCCACTAACATCTCTTGTTACAAAGTTGCAAGCCCGAGGTTCCCGTCTCATAGCATCCTGAACTACAGAATCTCCTTTGCTTGAGGAAGCTACAAGGTTCCAGAAAACCAAAACCCATGTAAGAGGCACAAATAATAGTTTTAACACCACACATACACTAAAAATGAATTACAAATAACAAAGAAAATTAAAAATCTCATTCAGAAGTGCGAAAAGAATTTATGTTAATTGCACCAGTGCCAAATCCAATGTACCTGACTGTACAACTGCACAAGGAACTTCATACTGTGCTACGCCACTCAGAGGCATGTCATCAGTAATTGGCTCATCTTTAGGCGTGATCAGAAAGGGCATATCTTTTTCCTTTGCACAGGGCAAAGGAGTGCCTGATTCAGCTGCTGTATCTTTAATGTGTACTCCGTGAGATGATCTAATTGAAATAGGCCTCTTCTCTTTGCAAACAACCTGAGGTATCAAAGGTTCTTTTCCTTTGTTAGCCTGCTGTCTCTGAGGAGAAAGTGGATTAGAAGGCATAGTTCTGTCTGCAGCACCGAGCTGAGCTGAGTTTGTGCTTCCCTGTACTGCTGAAGGAATAAGGGCCAGATGTTGCTTGTCTGGGATTTTAGTATGATCTTGAGCTGAGACGGAACTAGGGAATGACTCTGATTGTCTAATATTTGGAGACATTTGCTTGGAATCTGAGCCAGGGAGATTATTTTTCTCCAACTTAGGTATCTTTAATGGCATCCCACCTATCTCAGGGTTGCAATTGCTGGGCGAGGAACATATCTGCATCTCTTGGCCTCTCTTGCGCAATCGTTTTAATGGCCGCTGGGTTTCATTATGCACCTCAGCTTCTTCCTCAAGATCATCATCCTGCAATAAAACATTCAAAACAAAAAAAGGGCATGTCCAGAAATACAGAAACAAGAGTTAGCAGAACAACAAATTCAACGTGCAAATCCTTAGTACAAGTGAAAGTGTTGAACCACTTACAGCGTGAGGCTCTTCAGGTACCTGAGAAATAAGATTAATGTCCAAGTAACATATGAACACATAAAAGATGACCAAGAAAAAAAAAACAAACAAACAAAGATGAGTAAAACTCAGACTGGACCTTAGCGTCCTCCTCCTCAAATATAGCATCTGCTAGAGCTCTATAATTCTCTTGTTCAATAAGGTCCCAGTTTTTGTCATACAATTTGTAAAGTTTCTTTAAAACCGGTTTCACTTTGGCTTCACTAATTCCAAGCGCCTTCATTGCATGCAGGGCCTTCAAAATCCTAGGATTTTTTGGCGGCATTACTGACAACACCAGATTCCCGGGAAACAATATCCAAAACGTGAACTTTTAGTCTACAAACAGGAACATGAAGTGTTAGGTTCGAAATATGTAAAAAAGAAGCAAGCAACTAGGAACAACTATGTAACGGCAAGCAACATTTTACCCAGGCTGAGAAATTTACTGCGTTTCTAAACCAAAAAGATCTTGATAAACAACGCATGTGAGATATATACATAACCCAAAATCCCAGAAAAAGATAATCCAAACCCAGAAGGAAGTCACATGCTTTCGATGAGTAATCTTACCAAGAAAAAGCCCGCGAAGATTGATTTGAAACGGACGGTTCACCAAAAATGACCTGAAAGCAAAGCAAAAACCCAAATTTAGTCATCGACGGCACAGAACGGAACTAAAATGGACAAGTCCCAAAAAGAGAAGCTAGATTTTACACAACGAAGAGCAATGTACCAGACAGGCTTAACTCTATTCAAATGAAAACACAAAACAAAACGAAAAAGAAAAACCCTAACCTAAGCTGACCTTTAAAGCTGTAAAAGAAAGAAAATTGAAGAATCAACAGCATATAATCGAACGAAGGTTAACGAAATCAGCATCCCATTATCAATTGAAGATAGAAAGTTGACGAAAAAAGAATCAGTAAAAGAGACTTGCGATAAAGAAAGAGTTAACAGAGTGAAACCTTTCACATTTTCCCCTTTAAAAGAGACGGAGAGTCCGCAACCAACGCAATGAGGGAACATTATAACTCTATTTTCCATTTTTTAGGTTTTAGGCCTTAGGGTATGTTTGAAAGTTTAGGATTTACGAAATGAAATGACAATTAATGGAACATAATGGAATAAAGTGGAGTGAAATGAAATGAAATAAAATGAATCACTCTATTGTTTAAAAGTATAAATAAAATAAGAGAGGGTTTGAAAGGCAAGCCATGTCATTCCATCCTTGACCCTCTAATTTAGGAGATCAGAAAATATTAGATTTTGGATGACAAAGGATGGCTTCCAAAGCTATTAATTGTCATTCCATCCTGTTTCAAAATAGACTCCTAAATAATGGCCTGAGTCATTTGGACCATTCCATTACATTCCCTTCCATCCCTCCACCCACATCCAAACATACCCTAAATATTGAAGGAGTGATTTAAAAATTGAACAATAAAAGGATTCTATTAAATGAAAAATTTAAAGATTAAAATTTTAATAGGTATTAAATTATTATAAAATAAAAATATAATAAATTAAAAGTAAAATTTTAGAAGAATAAGTATAAAATAAAATTTCGTCAAAAAAAAGTATAAAATAAAATACTTTGTTGAAATAAACAAACATTAATAATGTTTATTAATATATAATAAACTAATATGAATTAAGATTAAATTTAACATAAATTTTAAAATAAAAAAAAGTATTTTCTTATATTATCATTTATTTAAATACTAATAAAAGTTGAAATATATTTAAAGAGAATCCATAAAAAGTACTATAATTTTTTAATGTCTTTTAAATATATTTCTTTATAATTTAATATTATATTTTAACACATTTTTAAATTATTTTAAACAAAATTAATTATATATACTAATTAATAACTCAATTTATTAAATAAATTCAAGATAAAAATAATAATTAGCTTTTAATAGTAATAATTTAAAATTTTTCAATTAAAGTAAAAAGAGATCAATAAAAAACATAAATTCTGATAAATATAATTTATTAGTGAAATTAAATAAATAAAAATAAGAATTTATTTTTTAACAATAATAATTTAAAATAAAATTTTTAATTAATACATAAAGAGATAAATATATAGTATAAATTTTAAAAAATAATTTATTAATTAAATTGTGAGAAATAATTAAAAAGAAAAGAAACAATCATTGAAAAGTAAAAAGGTTTCTCGTTCAAAAACAACTTATTAATGATAAGTTAATACAGACTATAGGTTTTAATTCAAATATTTTAAACGGACCGATCTACCGGAGACCATAGAAGCAAAGAAGGTTGTAGCTTTTGCAAATCAAGCTTATATTATAACAATTCATAGTAGGTATAATATAATTTTTTTATTACGTTGAAACGAGACAGTGACAAGATAAGGAGGTACATGGATTGGTGTAAAATAAAACAGATGGCTTCGCTTGCAGAGGAAGACACTTGCTGCTGACCTACATCTGACATATTTCCAAAATTTATTGACCAGCTTTTTCTAAAATATTTACGGATTTTTAAAGAAAATCGTCAAAAAATTAAAAAAAATTTGGAAAATTTTTAAAAATTGGTCAGTTTGTTTTATAAAAGTTATAAACATAAACGGATTCGAAAATTAGATTGTTTGTATTTATTTCGGTTGAATTGGCCGGGTTAGATTCAGTTTTAAAATTATTGATTAAAACAAAAATAAAGAGTACACAATTGACAAAACTATATTTTTAATGTTAATATTTTTCCTGTAATACGAGCATTCAAATTAAAACTTAATAACTATGTATTAAATTGATGGACACTTTAATAAAATTGTTAAATATTTTTTAGTAATAATAATAATTTTGCCCAATTAATTGGGCTTCAAGTCTTCTAGTGGAGCTCAATTTTTTTTAATTTCAAGTTTTAAGAATGTGAGGTTATTCGATCCAAAGCTAAAATATATATAAATATAATATTATTATTTTTAACAAAATGATATTATTTTTATTTTTAAATTAAAAAATTTAATCGAATTGAGTCTCATGTCAAGCCTAGTTTTGAGACACTATAAAATTTAATGTTTTAAAATTATTTAAATTTAATCTTAAATTGATACAATTTTAAATTTAAGATTAAATTTATAGTCATTAGTAAATATCATAAACTAAGGTTCTTGTAAGCTATGCTTTTAGCTTATGAGATTATCTTTTGCTCCTTTTTCTTTGTTAGTTTGTAACTTTCTCTATTAACTACTCTCTACCTCTGTTGTGTTATCTAATAGGGCTTTCTTGTCA
>JANIPN010000004.1:31449584-31462966 GCA_027478595.1 Erythroxylum anguifugum
GCGTTAGGATTAGGTCAATCACGTAGATCCCGCAGATCACGTAGATCATGCAAATCACGTAGATCATGTAGACCTCTACGATGCATGGAAAATAGTCTACTGTTAATGGGCCCCAGAGACTCTCTCATATGGATAGGCCTAATGGGGCAGGGGTGTGGACTTGGACTTGATACCTTGATACCTTTGATGAATGGACCGATCGGCCCAAGGCCCAAGAGGGTCGATCCGACCATATATATATATATGTATATATATATATGTATATATATATATTAGGACGGGGTTATTTAGAGATTAGTGGTGCATTGAGCCCCCAAAATTTAAAAAAATTAAATATTTAAGCCCCTTATCTTAAATTCTTGGCTCCGTCGTTACCTTTGTCGATAGGGACACGGCTTTGCAGGACATAGAACGTTTATCCTAAGCACAACAGCGAATGAAGACTTATTATGACAAGGGGCATCGCGACGTGGAGTTTTTGGTTGGTGACTTAGTTTGGCTTCGTCTACATGCCCATCGACAACGCTCCTTAGGAACTCCAGGATTTACCAAGTTATCTCCTCGTTTCTACGACCCCTTTCCAGTCATTCGCAAGATTGGGTCCATGGCGTATGAACTCCGTCTTCCTCCAGACAGTGTCATTCACAATGTTTTCTATGTCTCTTTATTAAAAGCATTCAAAGGGACCCAACCTGCTGTTTCTCCTTCCCTCCCACCCTTAGTGGATGGACGTGTGCTCTATACTCCTCAGTCGGTTCTTCGAGCACGTCTCAACCGTGGCAGACCTGAACTATTAGTTCAGTGGACTGGTATGCCTATTTCTGATGAGGATACCGAACATTTCCGCCATACTTATCCAGATTTTGTGCTTGAGGACAAGATGGGGTAATGTTGTGGATGCCTTCGTTGGAAAATCTTATACCAGAAAAGGACAACGTCAGAGTTGATGTTCTTTTTAATTTCAGTTATTTTTTCTTATCCCGCAGGAAGTTTAGTAGTATAGGACTTTTATTATTACAATAAGACTGATCCTTATTTAAAGGAACAACATAGTTAGGAATTTGACAGATATAAGACTTCTTTATTTGTAATATGACTTGTCCTTATTTAAGAGGACAAAAGTTAAATAAAAGAGTAGTTAAGAGTTTAATCAAAAACAAGAGATTGGAGTTCTCTCTCATCGAACTCTAAGGTGTCAGTCTCCCTTGAATGAGTCTGAAATTCAATTCCAAATAAATCGACAAAAGAATCGCAACAAAGGAAAGAGAGTTGAATTTGATTTCCCGCTTAATTGTCTTAAAACTCGATCCTAGTCTCCGAGATATAACACCTCCCTTGTGAATCCCTTCTGCGAACAAGATGCCAAAGATGCTTTATTTAGCTTGGCACTGAGAAAGCTCTGGGACATGCATTTAATGCCTTATTTTTTCAAAAAACATGGCACCAAACAACTCCCTTATTAATCATCATTTACATAGTTGTAGCTTTTCTACTTCCTTTCGGAAGGACTCACTCAGACTTTGTAAATTCTCTTTTATTGCCTCTTTTTGATCAAGCTTCATCTCCTGGAGTGAGCATGTGAGATTCAAGTACAAGGGGGACGTAATTGTTTTCAAATTGGTCGCCAACTATGGGGTATATGCTCTCAGGTTAGAAAGAAATGCACAAGTTTTTGAAAGCAAATGTCAACCCGTTTATCAAATCACGCTACCAACTCTTTGAAATATCGAATAGGTGATTCTGAACATCTCCTCCAGCGTGAGAAATGGCTTGATTTCTCTTTGGGACCTCCCTAATCTTTAATCTTTCTCATGTACTCGATTAGCTAGGCTTCCTTTCCTGAGTTGTTAGCTGGTGCTCTTCATGTGTTGTTTTTAACTCTTCTATTATTAATAAATCTTCTCTTTTGCTCAAACAAAGCTAACACGAGGTAGGTAAACCAAGTCCAGAAAAATTTGGTTGGATTTTCACACGTGCAGATTTAGTGTGCAGTAAACTTTGTTAATTCCAAGAGTATATCTATAAGAGCACGTGCTGCACGTGCATGTCTCTAGATCCCGGGGTCGTGTTGCAATCTCTGTGGACTGTGTGTGATCCAATTCCGATGGCTACACTACTTTTCCAAGCGGTCCGGCCGCTTCCCGTTTCACTGACGTGCCCGGTGAGCCCAGAACAGAAGCTTTCGCAGCAGAGAGTTGAGTTAATTAGAGTCTCGGCAGCTAGAAAACCAATTCGCGACTTAGAAACTCAGAAAACAGGTTCTGCAACAAAGCTATATTTTGATACTTAACGAATTAGTTTCTATATTTTTTTTGGTGATTGTAACAGATTAGGATAGTGGAAATGGAATTTCAGGCAGCAAAAAGTGGTTTGTGGAAGAGAAGAAAGACGAAAGTTCTGCTTTGGGATGGTTACCTGCTTTTCCTCATGCTTTGTTAGCTTCCATGTCCAATTTTCTCTTTGGTTATCACATTGGGTAAGCGACTCTCGACTCTCTCTCTCTCTCTCTCCTCTCACTCTCCTTGTAATATTCAAAGTGATTCATACGAAATTTCACTCAATGCGCTTCTTAGTTGCGTCGTTGAGACCGAATGAGTTACTCTTTTCGTCCCCTATTATGTTGGAAAGTAGTGGATATTATTGGGATGCTGCTTCTCGCTTGTAATTGTTTTCTTTAGAAGTATAACACAAGCTGCGAACTGAAGCTTACTTAGCAACTAAGTATATCAACGAAATGATGCGGCGCATCATCTTCAAATTTTAGATGATCTGTTAAACAATGCTTACTTTAATCATTTTAAGTGCTGATACTGTTGGCTAAGAGTATTACAAGTCAGGCTGTACTGATTTTGACATACACCAACCTGATTATTCTAATATCCTCCTCTCCCCGGCAGGCTCCGCCTTTCCTTTCCTTTCATTTTGAGTTCAGTGCTCATGAAGTTTACCTGATGATTTACAGAGTGATGAATGGCCCTATTGTTTCTGTTGCACGAGAATTGGGTTTTGAAGGGGACTCGATTCTTGAAGGTCTTGTTGTGAGCATATTCATTGCTGGTGCTTTTATTGGAAGCATATGCTCAGGTTCAATAGTTGATAAACTTGGATGTCGACGTACTTTTCAACTTGACACAATACCACTAATTATTGGTACAACTATAAGGTACTTCATAGCGTGTTTTGTACTTAATTTCCATAAAAAATTGTTATGTACTGATTAGGTTTTTACCTTACGACAATTGCCAGTCTTTCTCTCCAATTTGTTATTCAGATTGGTTTCAACACTGACTGATATGAATATGGGACTGCACATAGCACATTGTTTGATTTCCAAGTGTGTTAGGCGATCATATACTGCCTTTTCATATTGTCAGTAGAAAAATAAAGGTTCTTATTTTCTATAAATATTAATTACTTGTGAAAGCATGCTAGTACGCAGCTTTTCCTGATATTTTTACATCACTAATTCTTGCGATTTCTCATAGTGGACATTATAATGAGAGAATGATGGGTATTCAAGTGTTCTAAATTTACTTTTTATTCCTCTTCACTGGAAAAATAAAGTGTTTCAGTGGAACCCATGATATTTATTACATGATGCTGCCTTGTACCAAAAGATTGTTGCTTTAATGATCTCACACTTGCTTGTTTAAAATTTTTCATAATTTTTGACCCTTGAATTTGTAACAGTTCACAAGCACACTCCTTAGGTGACATGCTTTGGGGAAGATTTCTTGTTGGCTTTGGGATCGGTGTTAACGCTGTCCTTGTTCCAATTTATATCTCTGAGGTATTTTTGGTGATTTCGCTGCTGAGATTACTATTCTTGTGTTAGTTTAAAAACTCCAGTGTTTATTCTCATCTTATTCAAATTGTAATCTTTTAACAGCCATTGTGCGGTATTTCAGATTATTAGAAAAAAATTGGGTTCCCGATTGGTTATTGTAACGGGGAAAGAGTATTGTATTTTCTCTTATATTCACTCTACAGAAGTAAGGCTATATATACATATTTACAAGATTAATTTAGGGAATATAATCCCTATGATCAATGGATTATCCCTGGAATAAAGATTAGAATCAATAGGCATCAATTCTCAATATGTAACAGTTATTAATGAATGTAAGTATGAATAAGAATGATTTGGTTAACCAAATGCAGCAAAGTTAATGCTTGAACATAAGTTAGTAATACTTTTTCAACTAACAAGAGACTTGTAGATTATGGGAGAAAAAAAAGTTTATAATTTTTCAAACCTGACAAATGTAAGCTTGTTAGTGAAAAAAATTACCTGTCAAATTTTTGTATGTTGAACTGTAAATTTTTATAGCAATTACATCTATGTTTATGACATTTTAACTTGGTATTTTTGAACTCGTCCAAATTCATTTAGGTCACTTTTTCTGTTTTATAGGTTGCCCCGACAAAATACAGGGGCTCTTTGGGTACTTTGTGTCAAATAGGCACCTGCCTTGGAATCATTACATCATTGTTACTAGGAGTTTCTTCTGAAAATGATCCGCACTGGTGAGAATATTTCCTTTTTGCAGCTTGCTTTTTCCTGCATTGATTAATGAACATCGTCCAAGGAATGGTTTACTTGCAGAAAGTGTTATCTTCTTTTTGGGTTTTTGGCAAATATGAATTGAATAAGGATGGAGCAGAGGTATAGTTCTAGTGTGTCACTAATAGCATTCTTAAGATAGATATTGCTCAAAGTGAAAAAAGGGAAGTGAAAAAACACTTTCCTTGTGCTAGAGGTCATTGCAGCTTCTGACTATTAGTTTCTCATGGACATGCTAAAAACTAGGTTTTTAAGGCTGAACTTTGGTATTCATCTTGCTTTTTGACCTTCATTCATGGTGCTACTTTTGTTGTTGATTTTCAAAGGGTACCTTTTCTTCTGGATGATGTTTGCAGTATCTTGACAATTCAATCTTAGATTTTTTTTTTCATGAAGACAAATATGTGACAAATTTCTTTCTCAGGTGGAGGACTATGCTCTTGATTGCAAGTGTTCCTGCATTTGTTCTTATCCTTGGTATGCAGTTTGCTGTAGACAGTCCTCGCTGGCTATGTAAAGTATGATTTTTTTTGTTTTTCCTTGCAAACATAAAATATGTTTTTGACATTTTATTCATAGAAGTTATGAAAAATTTTGTCGTAGGTAGGAAGACTAGAGGATGCTAAAACAGTCATTCGTAATCTGTGGGGACCATCTGAAGTTGAAAGATCAGTTCAAGAGTTCCAATCAGTTATCAGGACTGATGGTAGTGATGTGGGCAGTGGATGGCTGGAACTTATGGAAGAACCACACTCTAGAGGTTGTATCAAGGTTTTTTAATGTGATTTTCAAATATCTTCGGCTGTGTAAGATAATATTGTTTTGTTATTGCAGTTGCATTTGTTGGAGGTGCTCTGTTTGTACTTCAACAGTTTGCAGGAATAAATGGAGTCCTTTATTTTTTGTCATTGACTTTTAAAGATGTTGGTATTGCAAGCAGTGCTTTGTCGAGCTTACTAGTAGGAATTACCAACTTCGCAGGTTTGAATCTATATGAATAGTGACTTTTGTGCAACGGAAGCTGTTTCTCGTTTATAACATTCTTCTGATCTTATCTACGTATTATCAATGTCAGGTGCACTTTGTGCATCATACTTGATGGAGAAAGAAGGGAGACAAAAGCTCCTTATTGGGAGTTACCTGGGCATGGTGGGTATGATGAAATATCTAAGCAAGATAATAATCTAAATATATCATGTTAGGATATTTACAGGACTCTTTTATGATTTCTGTTGAGGTATGAAACTCATGTCATTTATGCAAGCGTGTTTGGCACTCTTAATTTTGCTCCTAAATACATGCACTAACTAGTGCACAAATATGTGCATGTAGTTTTTCTTTTTTCTTTTTTTGAAAATTAATATGTGCATGTAGTTGCTAGATGTATTTTGGGGCTAAGCTATTAACATTTCATGCAGGCAATTTCAATGTCTGTTGTGGTATGTGCTATCACTTTTCCGGTAGATGAAGAATTAAGTCACAACTTATCCATATTAGGAACTCTCATGTAAGCAACTTTTACTTGAGTTTTTAAACAAATGGAAATATGCGGACGCTTAGTGCATACACACAAATACATTTGCACATAAAGGTTCCTCTAAGAGAGTGTGTTTGTTTTGTTAGGGATGATCTGATGTGCAATAATGAGCTTATGGTTTTAGTAAATGATGAGGAACTATTCATTTTTTTTATTTGTGCTTCTCCTTTATGCTTGTCATTGTTGGCTTCTGCTTAAGTCATTGTGAAAGAAGTATTGAACCATATAACTGAGCCTACTCCGTGATAGCTCATACATTTCCGATAGATACAGTTTTGAAGTATAAGTTACCCATCGTTATCAAATGAAGTTTGCTCATGTCCTTAAGCAAAAGATGCTAGGTTACACTTAGAAAACAACGCAAGATTGACATAAAGTCCCAAAAAAGTGGGGAAAAAAAAAGAGCGAGTGATATTTTCATCAGATTATTGTTTGGAGATTGGTATGGACTAGATTTAATGTTTGACCTATTCTAAATATTCCAAGCTGATTGTTTCACATGCATTGAAGTTGGTTTCTTCCCAAGGCATTGAAGAGACATAAAGAAACCTAATGGCTTTCTCTATTGATGAATATGAAGCTATATTGTCATTGGAAACTCTAGAACTTCTCTTTGTTTAAATAATTATGCAGAACGTGGCCAAGGCTATTACTCTATTTAATTTCAGTTCTTGTACTTGCTAATGTATGCTTAAGTCATCTTTTTCAGTCGTTGCAAGCGATAAATTTATGGATATAGATCTTTTAGTGGTACTTGATTCCTCAAGTACATTATACATTAGAGTTCTATTTTCTTGGTTTCAATCATTATTATAGTTCCAATATAAAGAGAAAACATCAATATTCCGATGATTTTTCTTTCCTCGGATTAATCAAAATAGTAGTATTTGCATACTGTTTTATACCTTCACGTATGCCAAACGAATATGGTCATACAGGGAATAGCATTGTTTCATTCTTTCTCCGTATGTAATTGTCAAGTACTGAGGTGTCATTGCACCAGCTTGTATAATGGGTACCTGAAAGGAGTTTATCATCATCGCTCTTTTGAAGTTGAATGCATCTATCTAAATAGATTTCTTAGATCTGGACTTTGACTTAATGTATATTTTGTCTTGCCGATGTGGAAAAATCAAGACTACTCAATTTTCATCCTTTTGATGAACAAAGGTACATATTCACTTTTGCAATTGGAGCCGGACCAGTGACTGGTATCATAATACCCGAACTTAGCAGCAGCAGCACACGTGGGAAGATTATGGGATTCAGTTTCTCTGTTCATTGGGTAGGTATGACGGTACTTTGGCTTTAATCTGTTCTTGCCGAGCTAACAGTTCACGTTGTCAGTTCTTTATGATTCCTGCACAGAAGGTAAAGTTTGCGTGTTTAAATAGTACATAGTTTGAAACAAGGGAAAGTAATGAAAAATGTATTACAGGAACTGCATGGATATTTTAATTCTTCATAAGGCCATCTTCTTCACTTTTTAGTGGATAATATCTGGTTGATGATGTTCATGGTGAAATTGTGACTCATATTTTGATTCAGGTTTGTAATTTCCTGGTCGGTCTATTCTTCCTTGACCTGGTAGAAAATTTTGGAGTTGCTCCAGTTTACGCCGGCTTTGGCTTGACTTCCTTGTTGGCAGCAATTTTTGCCAACTATTTCCTAGTTGAAACTAAAGGGCGGTCTCTTGAGGAGATTGAAATGTCATTGAACTCTACTCTACCTTATACAGACGAGTGACTTAAACCACTGAAGAGTTCAGTTGACCGCCATGCAGTCCTTGCTCCAACTTTGAGCATCATTTAAGGAGATGGCGCTTTGTTATTCAAGATTTGATGCCGCGGTCTGATACGGGAAGAAGCAGCCGAAGCCAAAGAAGATAGCTATACGACAATGTTTTTGTGTATATTTCGAATGTGTTTAACGACATATGGGAAGGGAGAGGTAATCACTAATCACTAAGCAAAGGGGACGACTCACCGGGAAGGATGACCCTGCAGGTCCAGTAAGATATAGTTTTCTTTGTTATTGTTAATTTTGAGTCTGCAGATCAACTAAGATTTACCAAAATCTTCATAGTTATTTGGACATGCCTTTTGTTTTAAACCATACAATATGCATGCTTTTGTAAAGGTCGCATTTTTTAATAAATTTTTAACCAAATTACTTTTCAAATTGTCAAATTTATTATAAACTTAGGTAACTATTTAGACAAGGAGAATGAAGTATCTAATACCTTTTTTTTGTAATTGATATTTAAAAATTGATATTTCCTTTTCTTTTAATTAGATAGGTAATTTATTGCAATTCCTTCTAATTGTTGAATAGATAAGTTGAAATTATATTTGTTTATGTAAATTTGATACATATGGCATTTCATGATATATTGGTCTAATCATACACTAAATATCAATTGGTGCTTATTCGCATCTATAAAAACCAATCTTAATTTTAATCTTTTAGTTGCGTTATATCAAATTTAATTGAAATCTAGACTATAGTTAAAACGACATGATTGCAGGCATTCAATTTTAATTTAGCTTAATCACATTCAATTTATTTTTACTTTGTGTCTATTCGCACCTTTATCATATTTACTTTAAGTTTTTTGAATTCTGATTTGATTATTTTTTACCATATTCAATTTGTGTTAAAATTTATCATATTAGGCCTATTACTTTTTTTATTTTTAATTCATTTTTCATTAGTTTTAATTATTCTAGTTAGAGATTATTATTTCTAATATTAATTAGTTAATTATAAATAATTAAATTTAATTAGAAATTTTTGTTGTTAATTTTTATTTCAATTTGTTACTAAATAGTTTTAGTTTTAATTAAATTTGACCCAAAAAAACTTAATAAAGCGATCAGACAAAAAGAAGTAAAAATATTCTGAAAATTACATGAGACCAAAGATAACTGGAGTGAGAGAGTCCCATGCAAAAGGACAAAAGAGGAAAGTCGACAAGTAAATAAAGGAGAAGGAAAAAGAAGATGTTTACAACCTGGGCCGAAAAGAACTAGCAATAAGTAGGCAAAGCCCAATAGAGCAGATAGGAGGATAGAGTTGCTCGGGGCGATGTAGAACAACAAACTAATAGAGATAGAGAGAGTACCAGCGAAAAGACGAACAAACAGGGGAGAACGTATAAGAGAAAAATGAAAACGAAGATGAGGGATGAGAATATTGCTGGGAAATTAGGGTGGAATTTTTTTGTTTGATTTCAATTAATCCAAGATTATTAAAATTCTATAACATGTTAAAATATAAAACGTAATAAATCATAGATCTTAATTCGTATCTTATTACGAAGTTTGATCTTTTTTTTATCGTTTTCTTTAAATCATTTTTTTAGATAGACTTATCTCAGTTGCTATAGTCGCATAAGTGTCTCACTTCTAACAATGTTCACAGAACGTGTTAAGTGTGTTTGTTTGATTTTAAGAAGGTGGTAATAAAAATGAGAATGAATATAGTAAGAAATGATAATAAATATAATAGGAGACAAGTTCAGCATGTGACGCAAACATTACTTCCAATTCCTTCATGGCATGGAGGTGCTTGCAGTAGACATCATGGACATGCTGAGATCCTTTGCTTATTTTTAGGAACATTATTTATTTTCAGTTGTTAAGTAGAAAAATCCACTAATCCTATTTTCTTGTGATTTCAAATTCAATTATGTGAGTGAGTTCACATTTCATTGACTTGTAATCTTCTCGAGTTTCTATTGCTTATAAATCAGACAAAGTTAATGGAATAAAGGGAGGATTATTTGTGTTCTTTCCTTGTTTGATATTCTTCCTTCTTTCCCTAAAAAAATTTCTTTATCAGTGGTATCAGAGCTAGGTTGTGGCAATGAATACCAGAAATCAATCCAATGTTGAGTTTCGAAATGAGACTCAAGAAATATTGGGTCGTCATGAATATAGTATACACCAAATCCACTCCACACTTGAAGTCATCCTAACCAAACTACAAAATCTAGAGATCACCATGAAACCACCTATTGAGGAAAATCCTTTCTCCTCTGGAAACATTGAAAACTGTAGTAATCCTCAGAACTCACAAAATTCCAAACCGCAAAACATCAATAACCCAATCCAAATTCTTAATTCCCATGACAACCAAAATTCCACTATGGCCACCAACGACAATTGACAGCACATGAAGCTTCAATTTCCCAAATTTGATGGCACCGATCCGCAGGGCTAGTCTTACAAAGTTGAGCAGTACTTTTCCTTCAAAGAAGTCCACCCCTAAGATCAAGTTCATCTCGCCTCGTTTCACTTGAAAGGGGTTGCCTTACAATGGCATCGATGGATGAGCAAGTTCCATGGACCAACAACATGGGATGAGTTCATACGGGCTGTTATCAAAAGATTTAGACCCATAGTTTATGATGATCCGGGAGAAGCATTAACTTGCCTATGACAAACTACTACCATAGCGAAATATCAAGAAACCTTTGAAACACTATCACACCGAATTGATGACTTACCCGAGTCCTTTTTGGTGAGTTCTTTTATTGGCGAACTACAAGATGAAATACGACTGGAGGTCAAGCTTCAGCACTCTCGCACTCTGATCAAAGCATTTGATACAACAAGATTGGTCGAGGAAAAACAACAGTTGCAAAAGAAGAACATTGCAACTGCCAAATATTCTGGGTCAAACAAAAGTAATACAACTCAAGGCCTTTTAGGTCCTGCTTCGACTCCAAAATCCGCCACTGCTCCATCATTCTGTCGAATTTCTAGCCAAGAAGCAAAGGAATGCCGAGAGAAAGGTCTATGCTACTATTGTAATGAAAAATATATACTCGGCCATCGTTGCATAAAACCACAGTTGTTCGTAGTAGAAGATGTTCTGGTGGAAGATTGCATAAACATCGATTCTTATACAGAAGAGCCTATTCCTGAAGTATCTCTATATGCAATTGAAGGGACTAATCATCCGCAGACCATTCGTTTATAAGGAAAACTCAAAGGGCGGGATGTGACGATATTGGTTGATAATGGCAGCACACATAACTTTATGGACCAAAATTTGGTAAAATAATGTGGGCTAATGGTGACAAAAGATGAACGATTAAAGGTGATGGTCGCTAATCGTGAGCAAGTTACGTGTAAGGGAATTAGCAAAGTGGTGAGTTTTTCGGTACAGGATTACCAGATGGTGGCTGACTTCTATATTTTACCTGTTGCTGCATGTCCTGTGGTGTTGAGAGTGCAATGGATGGCATCATTAGGTTCTATCCAAACTGACTACAGGACGCTTACTATGGTAATCCAAGACAAAGGCTAGCCATTGACATTGCAAGGAATTAAATATGGTAATCTTGAACCTCTTTCTCGAAAAGAATGCAATCTAATGCTTGGTACTAGTCTATTGTTACAGGTAACAACACTTGGACAAAAAAATCACTCCACTTAAAACACCACACCATCAACCGACATCCAAAAAATACTTAAAACCTACTATCAAGGTTTTTTCTGAACCAAAACACTTGCCACCCAAGAGAAGCCACGACCACCATATACCATTACAACCCCACAGTAAACCCATCTCAGTTAGGCCTTATCGTTACCCATTTTACCAGAAATCTGAAATTGATAGGATGGTCCAAGAACTACTTGCTACCAGGTTAAATCGCCCAAGCCGAAGTCCATTCTCATCACTAGTGTTGCTAGTAAAAAAATCAGATGGAAGCTGGCGTTTCTGTGTTGATTATTAGGGACTCAGTGAGATAATAGTGAAGGACAAGTTCCTAATTCTAGTTATCGACGAACTACTTGATGAGCTGCATGGTACAATACGAGCCTCTACTCAGCAACTAAGTTCACTCCTTTTGAGATTGTATATGATCGACCTCCACCTACACTCACCTCCTACATTGCAGGTACAACAAAGGTAGCTGCAGTTGAGGAGCTTCTCCGAAGTAGAGAAGAGATTTTGCGTGAAGTTAAGACCAATTTGCGGGTGGCCCAAGACCATATGAAGATGCAAGCTGATAAAGGAAGGAGGGAAGTTCAATTTGATGTGGGGGATTTTGTCTATCTTAAGTTACAACCATATCGGCAAAATTCGGTTGTGTTTCGTGGTTCTCTTAAGTTGTCAGCAAGGTTTTATGGACCTTATGAAGTTTTGGAGAAAATTGGTCCAATGGCGTATCGCTTACGTCTACCTGATGGAGCTTAAATACATGATGTATTCCATGTGAGCCTTCTCTGCAAACATTTAGGAGACCAACCAAATCCTGTTGCTATTCAGAAAGGTCGATATAGGCCATACACCGAAGTCTTGGTTCATTGGGATGGCACTGATCCTTCAGAAGCCACGTGGGAAAATTATAGACGGTTCTCTGGCACTTATCCGGAATTTGTCCTTGAGAACAAGGACAATTTAGGGAGGATGGAATGATAGGAGACAAGTTCAGCATGTGACACAAATATTACTTTCAGTTCCTTCATGGCGAGGTGCTTGAAGTAGACATCACGGGCATGCTGAGATCTTTTTCTTAATTTTAGGAACATTATTTATTTTCAGTTGTTAAGTGGGAAAATCCACTACTCCTATTTTCTTGTGATTTCAATTTCAGTTGTTTGAGTGAGTTCACATTTCATTGGCTTGTAATTTTCTCTGATTTCTGTTGCCTATAAATCAGATGAAGTTAACGGAATAAAGGGAGGATTGTTTGTGTTCTTTCCTTGTCTGATATTCTTCCTTCTTTCCCTAAAAAATTTCTTTATTAGTGGTATCAGAGCCAGGTTATGGCAATGAATACTAGAAACCAATTCAGTGTTGTGTTTCAAAATGAGACTCAAGAAATATTGGGTCGTCATGAATATAGTATACACCAAATCCACTCCCCACTTGAAGTCATCCTAACCAAACTACAAAATTGAGAGATCACCATGAAACCACCTAGTGAGGAAAATCTTTTCACCTCTGGAAACATTGGAAATAGTAGTAATCCTCAGAACTCACAAAATTTCAAACCGCAAAACATCAATAACCCAATCCAAATTCTTACTTCCCATGACAATCAAAATTTCACTATGGCCACCAACGACAATGTTAAGTCAATTATAATGCATATATTTTAGACTTAATGTTTATTGATTTGTGAAATTGATATTCAAAAATTGATGGAATTAATTGTTAAATGTTCACAGGTGATTTTCAATGCCGTAAAGACGAAAAAGGATCGAAAAGAGGAAAAATATGGAAGAAATCTCAAACCTGCAAAATTCTAGAATTTTTCTCCAA
>JANIPN010000004.1:31701924-31713107 GCA_027478595.1 Erythroxylum anguifugum
ATAATATTTAAAGTGGTTAATTGTAATAATCACACCCATACATAACAATGATACTCATTCCTCTAGATTAGGAGAGGAATGGGGTATTACCCAAAAATGAGTAATCAAAATAATAACTCTATAATCATAATCCCTTACCAAACTCTCTCATTCCATACCCATTTTCTTTTTTTCATACTCACCAAACAAGCACACCCTTAGGGGGGATTGGTTCGCATAGGAGAATGATAATAAGAATGGGAATGAATATAGTGAGGAATGAGAATAAATATTATTATTATTATTATTATGGTTGGTTAAGAGAAAGAAATGATTATCATTACCATTGATAGTGGTTGGTTCGTGAAAAATATTAAGAAATAAATTTTATTATATTTTAATTAATTAATTAATTATATTGTAATTTATTAATTAGAATATGTTGATTAATTAAACTATTGTAATTAATTTTAATTAATTATATTGTAGCTAATTAATTAATTATATTTTAACTAATTAATAATAATAATATTTTGATTAATTATATTGTAATTTATTATTTTAATTCATTATTACAATATTTTACTTAATTCATTTATTATATTTTAATTAATTATATTATAGTTAGTTAATTATTAATAATACTTTAATTAATTATATTGTAATTAATTAATTAATTACTATATTTTAATTAATGAATAATTATATTTTAATTACTTATAGTGTAACTAATTAATTAATTAATTATATTTTAATTAATTAATTAATAATAATATTTTAATTAATTAATTGTAACAAGCACACCCTTACATAACAATGATACTCATTCCTCTAGATTAGGAGAGGAATAGGGTATTACCCAAAAATAGGTAATCAAAATAATGACTCTATAATCATAATCCCTTTCCAAACTCAATCTCTCATTCCATACCCATTTCCTTTTTTTCATACCCACCAAACAAGCACACCCTTAACATTTACATCCAACCCTCTGTATAACACGCCATGCAATGTTGTAGCACCAAACACATATCCAAGTAGCTAATCAAAACTCAAGGTTGTCCACTAACTCGATTCCCGTTTCCAGCACACCTTAAATAATTCCAACATACATAATATGTAGTTTTGTGGCTACATATTATCGAAGGGACAAAGAGACCTTACAAACCTACCCCACCAAAAAGAGTTGGCGTCCTTGTCTACATGTCATCCAAGTACTTCTTAATCATGTCTTCAAATTTCCATAGAGAAAAGTCTTTCCCCTATGATGCATTCGCTGAATCTTTATCTTTTCATTTCACAAGAAATTCAGTATTTCGATTCTTCTTATGGTGTCCTAATTGTCTATGGTCAAGAATCTTTTTGATCATATTGAACTTGCACATTTGGAGGTGCACGCTTCTGTTTTCTCCTTTCTAGTTCTTCATTATTATCATAAAACTTGCACAAATAACTCACGAAAGATGAGCTTTTAAGCTTTCGGGTAAGTTAAGTTGATAATTCACCTTACCAACTTTCTTGACAACCTTGAATAGACCATCATATTTCAAAAAATAAGCTTTCAACTGATTTTCTTCCATATTTGAGGTGATAACTTCAACAACATTTTGTTACCCATAATAAAGTCTAAAAGACTTCTATGCTGATTAGCTTATTTCTCCATCCTTCACATAGCTTTTCGAAGGTTGTCTTCCAATAGTTCTTATCAATTCCTCACAAATTTATAGGAAGTTGGACACTTGCCACCAAGTTATTGTTTAGTAATCTCCAAAGGAATCAAAGGTTGATTCCCTAAGACCAATGCAAAGGGAGTTAGGTTGATGCCCTAAGACCAATTCGAATGGACTTTTTCTAGTTGCAGAAGATCAATGAAGGTTATAAGTAAATTGTGCACTATCTAGTAGATTCAACCAATTTTTCTGACTCGCACTCATATAGTGTCATAAATAATGTTCCAGCAGTGCATTTATCCTTTCTATTTGCCCATCTGTTTAGGGATGGTTAACAGTAGAGAACTTAAGTTTAGTTCCATCATATTGAACAATGTTGTCCAAAATTGACTAGTAAATCGTGGATCCGTATGGCTCACCACATACGTTAGAATACCAAAATGTTGTTAACATACGTTGGAATACCAAAATGTTGTTAAACATTTTGGTAAAATAAATTAGCCGCTATCTCTGCTATACAAAAGGTTGGCGTAGTGAAGAAGATAGTATACTTAGAAAATCGATCAATCAGAACCAATACTAAGGCTTTGCCATCTACCTTTGTAAAAGATTTTCAAAAGAAGAATAAGGTAAATCGTCCAAGTTCGAAGGCTTAATAATTTTTACACTCTTTCTTTTATTGTGTAGTTTGTGTTCCTATATGTGCTCATGAGCACATAACATATGTTGGTTTATGTTTAACAATATATATTTCCTTTTTTAGAGGGTATAATATGAATTTTGTACCAATAATTAGGGTATAGTACGTTTGATATATTAAAGAAGAGTGAGTAAACAGAGAATGATAATAATTGTTTAGATATGATGATGTCACATGATGGGTCACATAATGGGTCTAGGGATAATGAGAGATAGATGGTGATTGAAGTTAGAATTAGATTTGAAAGTTAGGAAATGACTATTGAAATGTAATTAAAGTATGCTAGATGTCATGGTTTTGTAATTGCTATAAGGTCAAGATTGAAAGATAAATGGAGAGTTCAATATAGAACATTTATGTGTCATAGTGGTTTATCACACAAACCAAGGCATCAAAGACTAATTAATCCTAAAAGTAGCGAAAGAAATGGGTGCTAGGCTCACTTACGGTGTCATTGCAATAGAGGTATTTGGATTTGGGCAATTTTAACAATGTTTATAACTATAAAATAAATTAAACAAATGCGGGTTTATTAGGAAACAATATGTGGTCAATAATCATATTAGACATAGATTGGAAATGAATTAAAATTCTTAGATTAGGTCATTCACTCATATACAAACTGTCTTTACAATTGCATGTGGATATGATCATATGTCAGATCTATGTAAAGACTTTCTTTATCATATCGACTATTTGAGGAGAGTGAGGTTGCTAATGATGTGAAAGTAGTGTATAGGATTTTTTTAAGAATGAAGGATAAGTACAATAATTTCTTTTTTGCAAAATTGATTGCGATGAGGATGGAAGGTTAAGCAATATTTTTTTGGTTTGATGTAAGGACTCATGTATCATGTATTGAATTTTGTGATATGTTAATGTTTGCCATAATTATCTCTTTATTAAATACCAAATGCCATTTGCCCCATTTTTAGATTAAACCATCACAATCAATTTAGTTTTTTTTTAGTTTATAATATTAGGTAGGAAAATAACCAAACCTTTTCTTGGTTGTTCTATACATGGTTAAGTTATATAGAAGGGAAGCCACATGCCAATATAATCTCTAATGAGTGCAAAAGTTAAGTAACACCATTGAGACTGTACTCCTAACCATTAGGCGTAGACTATGTTCATGGAACATAATAAAAAATTTATTAAAAAAATTTGTCTTGATAAGAATTATAAGAAGTTTAAAGATAATTTTATGGTTCTCGTGTATGACACCCGTAATACCCAAGATTTTGAAAGGAAATGGGATGACATGGTTGCCAGGTTTAACCTAGAAGATAATTCATAGTTTAAGTCCAGATAATTTTAAGTCTCTTTTTAATGAATGTTTGAGGTGGGCTCCAATGTAAATTTGATGCCATTATAGGTAAGAATGTCGATGGCACAAAGCATTGAAGGTAAGGTATGAATGCTTACTTTGATGGCACTGTGTATGCCCATAACAGATTGAGACTATTTAATAAGCAACACGACGAAGTCATTACGGAAAAGATTAATCGATAAATGG
This sequence comes from Erythroxylum anguifugum, assembly GCA_027478595.1. Lineage (NCBI taxonomy): Eukaryota > Viridiplantae > Streptophyta > Magnoliopsida > Malpighiales > Erythroxylaceae > Erythroxylum > Erythroxylum anguifugum. The sequence goes on from JANIPN010000004.1 coordinate 31,705,793, forward strand.
AGTTTAATTACGTGAATGTAGGAATTAATGTATCATTGATGACATGAATTGAAATTGAGAAGGAATTCAAAGAAGTGTTCACCAATTCCTTATTTCATATTGTGTAAGAAGAGCTAAATAGTTTGATATGATGAGAGGTGAGCAAAGATGGATTAAAGGAAATTGCCAGATGTACAAAGTAAAGGAGATGGTTGTAGGTTGAAATATTCTTGGGATGTATGTAGTTACATTAAGTGACACTCTCCTTTAACTATATGCAATTATATGTGTTTTGAATTTAAAGGTATTGTGTCATCACATGTTTAAGATTTTTACTATGTTGAATTTTGAACAATTTCCATGAAATTTATTTATTATAAGGTGAAAAAAGGATGTTGGTTAATGACTTACAAAAATGAATGTCCAAAACATTTGGGATAATGATGTCATTATTGTTACTAGGATGTATAACAGTCATAGTTACGGGAACACTAGTTCCATTCCAGGAAGTACCATGTCTATACTCTCGCCATCCTAAGCTAAAATCCTAGCCATCTTGCTTCATTTGAATGGTCATTCCACCTACAGCCTGTTAAGATAATAAACATGTAAATAATTTAGAATTCGAGTCAACTTTAATTAATTACACAATATGTACACCTCTACCTTTCAACTAACAATAATTAAGTTTCTACCACTCATCACACACCATCAATATAGCTACGTATCAACCTATGGAAGGCACTACATCTTTGCCCACTACACTCTCACAAAACCTATAAATGTGCGTGCAAAGGTGATTTAAGGATGCAATGTAAACCAAGCTACTTATAATCATCAACAATAATAATGGTGAGGAGCAACTGTAGGCTTATATTATAATTAGCTTTAAGAAGAAAAAAAATTATCCAACATATGTATGCCATAAACATTCCTCTTTTTGTGCACCCCTCACTTTTTTAAGTATGCATCATACTCCTTCTATTCTTTTATGAACTTAACCTCATTGACTTTTGTTCATACATATTTTGTTTTGTTTAGAAGCCTCCATACAATCTATGCGACAATATTAAAGCTATTGTCATCCACTTGATCCTTCCTAATTCTTAATGTCAACTCATCATTATCAAACTATGTACATAACTATTATCACAAACACCTTCTTACCCTAATGTCTCATTACCTCTCAGTTCCTTGAATCCTATATAGGTGGCTTACTTCATCCACTCTTAACCAAAGATCTATATCAATTTAGACACCTTCTTAGAATAGTACTGCATTTAACAACTCTAAAGTTTTATTAGTCACAATAATTTTACTTCATAAACTCACCATTTAATATAGTTCCAATTAACAAAAATTTCAATCCTGATTCTAAACTACCACACTATGCTTACCTGCTCTTGTGAAATGAACTTCATCCCTGATCTACATTTTCAAGGTTAATAGCAAATTAGTTTATGTACACTTCATTTTTATATAAATTGGTACCTCATTACCTTTCTTTTTGCATTTATGACCTTCTACTTTCCTTATTATAGATGAGAGGGTGCCCTAATTACAACTTTATACTTTTTTGTTGAATCTAACAGTTAAAACATTATTGTCAACCTAAAATTATTACATAAAACATCCATTACAACAACATGATATCTCCTAAAAAAGCATCACTACGATAGGCCACACATGATAAATACGATATTAATACTATGGAACTATAAATTGAAAAGACTACATTGTGACCATATCCGTAGATAAAAACATGTTCTACAAAAATAATGTATAAACATATAAATGGCCAATAGTAAAGTCAACCAAATAGGAATAAAACTCACTACCTACCATAATTATTTGGTTTTTCAAACGACAGTTTGTTAATACTATAATAACCTTATTATTTGTTAACTAGCAAGTAATGTGTAAGAATGATCGAGAGATAATTATGTTTGATTAATTTTAGATTGTATGATGTAAAAATGAAAAGACTTGATGTTAGCAACTATTTATAGACCATCTAAAGAAATATTTACATAAATTAAATTCCATGCTTACTCTTTTGTAATGGAAATTTTACAATCCATACGTGGTATTAGGGGTTAATACTTATTTTTTAAGCTTCTTAAAAAACTAGTATATATAATAAAGTTCATTTTTATAAAGAACAAATATTCTAAATAGCATGTAGCAATATGTCTTTTGAAATGGTGGCTTCGACTTTTACACACACTAATACAATTGAGCACACAATCTTGTTTATATAAGCATTAATTGTACACAGTAAAGTACACGATTCTATAACAATTTGTGTCCTTCATATTGTTTTGTAATAAAAGGTAAAAAAAATATTTTACCACATAAGCATGTAAATAACTATGTGCATTATAACTACAAAACAATATAGTAGTCTACAAAGATGTATGTCAGTTTGTATCCTTACCATTTATTTCTTCAAATTTTATAACAAGAACACGATTCAATACATGATTGCATAATTAATAATGTTACATAAAGCCTTTAATGGATACAAATTCATGCTTAATTGTGTGTCAATCTACGTACTTAATGTTTATTCCATAAAAATTTCAAATAATAACATGGATGACCATGTGTAGCTCAATTTAGTTGGAACATTTCACAACACACGATCATGTGTATGATCGTGTAAGTCCACAAAAAGTCAAACGCCTAAGTCTAGAGTCACATATTCACAATGACTTGTACAGTCAGCTATGCGCTAGGACACATGTTTAAAAGCCCTACTTTCCTTCTTCTTTCCCATTTTTCTCTCCCTTTTCCACGTCCCAGCAACTACGCCTTTCCCTTCTTCATCCTTGCCTAGCATTTTTTTAGTGATTTATAGCACCTAAGTAAGTTTTTCTTATCTTTTACATGAATTAAACTTGGAAATTTGTGTATTTTGCTAATTTTAGGGTTTTTCATCCCCAAAATGCTATGGTGAAGCCATTATTGCATCTTAGGGTGTTATCACCAAATTTTGTGCTTGATTGTCAATTACAAGTTGAATTCATCCTTTTCTATATGAATTATTGGATTAATTTGACGAATTGCATGAGAATTGGATTAAATTTGATTGGGTATGCAAATTTTGCTCACTATGTTATGAATTGTGTTGATTTTGGTAGAATAGGTTTAATTTGTTATTACTATAGTAATTAGATGTTATTTCATAGTTTAATTTCGTTTCAATTTAGTATTTTCCATGAATTAGGTTTTAATTGTGTTTAGTATAGGTCTATTTGTTTAATTATGTAATTGAATTTCCAATTTGAGGAATTTCATTAGTAATTGTATATTTAGATTAATTTTATTAGTTAATTGCATTTTTAATTTTTGAATTAGTTTATTTTTCTAATTATTTTTTAATTACATTATTTCTACTTTAATTTAATTTTTAATTGTGTATTTTTCGTAATTACATGAAGTAATGAGCATACCAATTAAGTATGGGAAAAGTTTTTGTTTATATTTATATTTTTCTTTTCTCACACTTAATTTAATTTTAGGAATATTGATGAGAGGAACAAAAACTGTGTGACAATAGAGAGTAAATGAGGCACGGAGGAAGAGAAAGAGAGGAGAAGGGTCATCCAGAGACCCGAGTGGAACTCGCTCACCACTAACGTGACTAACTGTAGTATATCTATTGGAGCTACACAAGAAGTTACTTTTTAATGTCAGGGCCCATAAGAAGCAGTTTTAGCAACCTAAGGACAAGTGATTTAAGGTCCACAAATGCATCGATTGGGAGGTGTTGGAGCATATCGACTTAGCAATCTAAGGATATTGGGACGATTGTGACACCTTCAAGCGTCCGCCATCTTCTTTGTTCTTCAATTTCTAATTTCCAACACTCACAAGCACATCAAACACCTCATGAAACATAAGATTAAGATTGATTCATGCTCTAAACCATACTAACACTTAGAATAGGGAGCGCTGGTTCTGTTTATTAGGAAGAAGGATGGGACATGGCGTATGTGCATCGATTACCGGAGACTCGACAAAGCGACTGTTAAGAACAAGTATCCTCTGCCTTGGATTGATGATCTGTTTGACCAGTTACAGGGAGAAAGGGTCTTTTCAAAGATTGATCTCAGGTTAGGCTATCATCAGCTCAGAATCAGGGAGTCTGATGTGAACAAGACAGCCTTCAAGACACTTTATGAGCATTATGAGTTTCTGGTCATACCCTTCGGATTAACCAATGCTTCGGCTGCATTCATGGATCTTATGAATAGAGTCTTCAAGGAGTATCTGGATCAGTTTGTCATAGTGCTTATCGATGACATTTTGGTCTATTCCAAGAGTGAAGGAAAACATGAGGAATAGCTTAGGACAGTGTTGCAGACATTGAGGGAGAGGGAACTTTATGTCAAATTCAGCAAATGTGAATTATGGCTTCACGAAATAATTTTCTTTGGACATGTGATTTCTAAAGATGGGGTACATGTTAATCCAAGAAAAATTGAAGCAGTGGTGAATTGGCATACACCGACGAGAGTGGCAGAAGTAAGAAATTTTTTGGTTCTGGCAGGGTATTATAGGAGATTTGTTGAAGGATTCTCAATGATAGCTACTCCTATGACCAAGTTATGGAGGAAGAATCAGAAGTTTGTTTGGAGTAATGAATGTTGGAAAAGCTTTGTGGAGCTTAAGCACAGATTGACAAGTGCTCCAATTCTGACTTTGCCCACAGGAGAGGAGGGTTATACAGTTTATAGTGATGCTTCATGGAAGGGTTTGGGTTGTGTGTTAATGTAGGGAGACAAGTTAATAGCTTATTCCTTGCGACAGCTAAAGCCTTATGAACTGAATTACCCGACCCATGATCTAGAATTGGCAGCAGTAATTTTTACCCTGAAGATTTGGAGACATTATCTGTATAGGGTTTAGACAAGGATCTTTACTGACCATAAATGTCTCAAGTATTTATTGAGCTAGAAACAGTTGAATTTGAGACAGAGAAGATGGTTAGAGTTATCCAAGGATGATGAGCTATTGATTGAATACCATCCAGGAAAAGCGAATGTGGTAGCAGATGCCTTGAGTAAGAAATCCTCTATTACTCATGTTCAAACGGTTTATCTACTGCTATTTGAAGAGATGGCTAAGCTTAAGATAAGCTTAAAACAGGAGGAACCAGATTGTGTTATTACAAATTTCAGAGTGACGCCGATACTCAGGGAAAAAGTAAAGGAGTTACAGGCATAAGATATAGATTTGAGCAAGCTTTGAGAAGAAATTGAGCATGGCAAGAAATCTGAGGTGGTAATGAGGGATGATGGACTGATGGTAGTAAGAAACAAACTTTGTATCCCAAATGTCAAGGAAGTAAAGGATGAAATACTGGATGAGGCACACAATACGCTTTATGTTATGCACCCAGGTAGCACTAGGATGTACAGAGATTTGAAAAAGCATTTCTGGTGGAAAGGCATGAAGAGAGATGTAGCAGAATATGTGAGCAAGTGTCTAGTGTGTCAGCAATTCAAGGCTAAACACCAGGCACCTTCTGGCAAGTTAAGGCCATTGTCCATTCCTAAGTGGAAGTGGCAACGGGTAACTATGGATTTTTTGATGGTTGATAATTTGACGAAGTCAGCCCATTTTCTGGCAATTAAACAGACTGATTCTCTGCATGTTCTAGCAAAGAAGTATATTGATGAGATAGTAAGATTACATGGGATTCTCGATTCCACAGTTTCTAACAGGAGGCTTACAAGAGGCTCTAGGAACCAAGTTGAACTTTAGCACTGCTTTTCATCCTCAAACAGATGGCCAATATGAGAGGACGATTAGGACCCTTCAAGGAATGCTCAGGTTATGTGTGATGATTTCAGGGGTGCTTGGGATGAACACTTTCCATTGATCGAATTTGCTTATAATAATTTATATCACTCAAGCATTCAGATGGCTCCTTATAAAGCACTGTATGGAAGGAGATGTAGAACTCTGATATGCTGGGATGAAGAATGGGAGAGGAAACTGATAGGGCCAGAGTTACTTCAGATGGCAGTCGACAAGGTTAATCTGGTTAAGCAATGGCTTAAGGCAGCACATGATAGAATGAAGAGTTATATTGATGCACACCGAAAGGAGATGGAGTATGAAGTCGGTTAGAAAGTATTTCTTAAGACATCTCCTTGGAAAGGAGTCATAAGATTTGGCAAGAAGGGCAAGTTGAGCCCGAGATATGTGGGTCCCTATGAAATTGTTGAGAGGATTAGACTGCTAGCCTATAGGTTGGCGTTGCCACCGGAATTGGCACAGTTACATGATGTCTTTCATGTTTCCATGTTAAGGAGATATAGATCAGATCCATCCCATATCATTCAGACCACTGAGGTTCAGTTGAGAGATGGTCTGAGTTATGAGAAGATTCCAGTGGAGATTTTGGACACCAAGGAAAAGGTCCTCAGGAACAAGACAGTTCAACTAGTCAATGTCTTGTGGAGAAACCATTCTATGGAAGAGGCCACGTGGGAGCCTTTGGACGCCATGAAGGAGAAGTATCCATAACTCTTCAATGACTCAGGTAAGAATTTCGAGGACAAAAATCTTTTAAGAGGGGGAGAAATATTAACCCCCAAATTTTGTCATTTGATTAAGCATGATTTAAATTTATTTTGAGGTATTACTAGATTAATGTATGTTGGAATTAATTAGCTTGTTAATGTGAGTAAGATTATGTGACATAGGTGAAATGAATTAAAGTGTTAGGGGGTAAGATTACATAAGGGGCATTGTGGGAAGATCACTTAAGTTGTAAAGTCTTCAAGCATTAAAGTAAGGGTAAAATGGACATTGTGCAATCATTAAGGGTATCCAAGGGGAGAAAAATTGGTGTCTTGCATTTGGAAGAAGCTAAAATGAAAATTGGAGAAAAGAGAGGAGAGAGAGTGTCGTGTAAAGAGAAAAGAAGAGAAAGAAAAGAGGGCTAAGCTAGGTTTCAACTTTTCTTAGCCTTCAAGAGGGATTTTGTGGTTGAGCAAGAAGGGAAAAAGGAAGAGGAAGATTAGAGCTTCCATTAGAACCAAGAAATCCATTGGTTGGTGGAGATTTAAGGTAAGCTTGTGTTTTAATATTTGGATTTTTAGAAGGGTTTTGGTTCAAAGAGCTTAGGAAATGTATGGGTTTAGGTAATCTAGGATCAATTTCATATATTTGGTTCTTTGGGTTCCAATTTGAATTCTATTGAATTGGAAATTTTTGTCATTATTAAAGGGGTGCAAGAGAGGCAAGAGGAACAAGAGGAGAGACATCCTTGAATAAGTTTTCAAGCAACGAAATTAAGGTGGGTGACATTTTTATAATT
>JANIPN010000004.1:31892253-31905837 GCA_027478595.1 Erythroxylum anguifugum
CCTTGATTAATCGGTTTTCCTAATTCGTAATGCTACTGCCTAATTAAATCTAGAGATCGTATCTTAGGTTGTTCGGTAGTTAGGTATAATTAACGATTGTATCTTGATTAAACAAAGCCTAAGGGAAAACTCGGGTTAATTATTAACCCACGATTAATAGTTGCTAATAGAGGTTTGAGAACAACAAATTAATAAAATATGCTTAGTCAGGGTGTAGGTCGAGATTGAACTAAAGAACCTGGTCCCTACCGAATTTCCCACTTTTATCATTTTTTGCATGTTTTCTTTAATTTTTTTATTAGTTAGTTTTGTTTTATTTTCTTCTTTCAAAATCCAAAACCCCCTTTTTAATAAACACCGGTTAATTTCATTCCATAAACTTTACACACGCTCTCTGTGAGATCGACCTAGACTCATTACTGCTATAATAGTAGTCTAGTTATTTTATTTTGACTAGCATAACGACGCGCGGTCATCTAGAATTTGAGGTTATGGTTGAAAGTTGTAGTTCTATATGTCTAGTTTCTAGAAAGGTATGGTGCGTTTGAAATGGATGAGTGGTTTGAGAGTTATGTCATTTTTAGTGGCAGATGGTCTAGTTGGGCGTTGAAATGGAAGCTATTGTGGAAATGGGGAATTTGGATAGGTTGCTTTGGATTCTAGAAAAGAGATCAAAATGAAAGTTGTAGAGGAGATGATGACGAACAACTTTGTTTTGACTAGAATTTGATCTGGTGAATGGTTTTTGAGATAACTAGAACCGACAGAAAGTGATGTTTGGTGGCAAGATGGAGCAGAACAAAGTATCAATTGATAATTTTCGGAAAATTATCAAACCCAAATGATTGTTTTTGGAAAGCAAACAAACCCAACAGAAAATTCTACCAAAGGAGATAAAATCACGTTTGAATTAAATGTCTTTTTTTTTTTGGTTTCAAGCTTCTTCACAAAGGAACAAAGCTAGCTATTTATAGACAAGGAAGGCATAAAGGCAGCCTCCTCATGTCCCATTCGTGCATTATAAGCCATCAAAACAGAAAATTAAATTCAGTCACAACTGAACATTAACTCTATTTATGAAAACATAACTTAAATAGAAAATTAAAGGTCATCGCAAGCCAAAAGTCACAAAGTTAATAAGTCAACAATGTTATGTTCTTCAAGAGTTGTTGGCCAACCTCCTTCTTGATGTTATGGGCTTTCTTTGGGCTTTAGTCACTCTTCATAAACACAAGCTTTGACTTCACCAAAAGGCTTATAGAAAATTGTTGAGTCAAAATTCCTCTTCTCCAAATGTTGTAGCCGTGGGTTGTGGAGGCTCTCTAGGGCCATTGCTTCCATGTCTTCCATTCCTTGATTGGATGGTCCTCCATCAAAGAGGAGACAAAGGAAGATGAAGAGGAGGAGCCAAATAAAGAGGCTATCAATGGATTATCGACAATCATCTTGAGTATAGAGGGCTCTTACTCTCTACAAAACAAACTATTGGAGTTAATAGTTATTCCTTGTTATATTGACAGTTCGTTATTAAAAAAGGCATTATTGGATTTACCTAGTTTCATTAATTTGATACCATATGTCCATAGTATATTGTAGGATGTGGCCTATTTGTAGGCTAATTAACCTTTATTTAGGAGAATAGTTTAAAGTAATTTGTTGATTATAGATCTAAGTTAAAAAAGGGCTTGCTTAGAAGTCCAGCTAAAAGAATCATAAAAAAGAACTAGTTGGGAGGCAAACCAACAATTAGGTGTTTTTTTTATTGAGTAGTTTTTACATTTTTCATTAGCAGTTTAGTTTGTTTTCATAGATTTAATATTTTAGTTCTAATTTTGTTACTTAAGATATGATAAAGTTTAATAGGCTATAAAGGCAACTTCACTTCTATGTATTAGAATATAAAAGATTTCACCTATAATGGACAAATGTTAATGACATTAGATAAGGCTAGATATCTTTTGCTATCAGGGGAGTACTAGCTATCCTCATTCCTTCCATTATTTTTTCATAGTTTTCATTATTCTTGCATGTTTTATACATTAAGGACAATGTATACCTTAAGTATAAATGAGGGACTTAGCAGTCAAACTTATCAATTTTATTATAATTAGCTTAATAATGAATAATTAGAGAAATTTTTCTTAAAGGATGTTGATCAAGATGATTCATTATGATTTTGGTTACAATTATGATTTAATTTTTATAGAAAAATAATCATAAGTTTTGATAATTAAATAGATTTCAATTTAATTCATTAATTTTTAAAATAGATACTAGATTTGCATTATGGTACTTTATGTATAATTTGTATATGCATTGATTTAAAAGTTCATGGTGCCTTTCAAATACTTAAACAAATGATGAAGTGCATTCCAATGTTCATTACTAGGATTATGTGTATAACGACTTAAACGTGAGACATTATACGCAATATCAAGTATAGTATAGTTTATAAGAAACATTACACTACCAATTACCTTGGCATAATCACTTTGTGATATACTATCACCTTTATTTTTCATGAGATGAATAATAGAATCATAAGGAGTTCTTACAGGTATAACATAAAAACAATCGAATTTACGTAATACCTTTTCAATGTAATGAGACTGACACAAAGAAAATCCATTATCTGTTTTGGAAATTTTAATCATGATAGAAAAACAAAAGAAACATATCAATAACACAACAGCTACGTCGTAGCCAAGGCCACTACCTTGAAAGCAATTTCGGCGGGCTATGGTGCAATCCATAAGTCAGTTGCTCCCCAAGGTTAACACAACAAACCCTTGCACACGTGCACTCATGGGCAAGAGAATGGAGATGAACAAGTTGCTCAAGGAGACCGCATAAAGAACAGAAGAAAGCAAAAAAAAGCAGAGTGTATGTAATCAAGTTTTAGATAACCACAAAGAAGAAGACAACTTAAATTTTTTAAGAAAAGAGGGTGTAACCGTAGCACAAAAGTAGGAGGAGATTAAAAGAATTATAACGTCGCACGGTTACAAACATTAATGGGTCCAAATCTAGGTTCAGTGATTCTAAACAAAATACTAGTCCATTGCTTGCCCGGACCGAACCAGGCAAGCGGCGCTCGCGTGTGAGATAAATGGTTTGGTCCAACTCCAACACTCCACAAAAAGACCCAAACCAAATAACTCAAATAAGTAGGAAAAACAACAACAATATAAAGTAGTGTAAGTTCTCTTCTCCAACCAATATAGGACAAGCAAAAGTCAATGGAAGAAGAAGAAATAACCAATAGAGAAAAGGGCAAAGAAGTTGTCATTATTCCAACATTCCCCCACTAATGATAAGCTGAAATATAAAATTTTCCTTGAGCAAAAGAAGGGTTCGATACTTAAATGTTAATATCTGTCGATTGAATGAACATATAGTGAAGTGAGGCAACAACCAAGTTCAATAGTGAATACAGATATTGAACTAAGAGAGCTTTGGTTGAGACCCCTGTAACACATATCATACCTTAGTTTGTACAAACTTTGCAATATTATATATGCGTTATTCTACGCTATGCGCTTATCTTGGGTCTCATAAGTTCCTTAGAAAGATAGCCCAAGCCTTTTATAGAAGGTGGTTCAACTTCACAATCAAGTAGGTGAATCCATCAAGTGTTTCTCGATAGCACCACCCTTGCATGGGCTATAGACTTGTTAATAGCTTAAGCTCAACCTTCTTTAGGTCAACAAAACACGACATAGGAATTAATGATGACCAAAATTTCACTCAATTAGCTTAAGCTCCATCCTGCTCGACGTTTCAAGAACTAATCTCCTTGATAATCCTATAGTTAAAGGTTCAGCCAGATTCCTTTCGTATCTTACAAATTCTAAGGAGATAGCACCATTCTTGAGTAGTTGCTTCACCACTCCATGTCTTATACGAATATGCCACCTTGTACCATTGTACACGCTATTCTTAGCAACTCCAATTGTAGCCTGAGAGTCACAATGTAGTGGAACAGGTGTAGACAATCTACCCCATTTGGGCACATCTGCTAATAGATTCTGTAGCCAATCTGCTGCTTAACTTGCCAACTTAAGAGCAATAAATTTAGATTCCATGGTGGAACGAGCTATATAAGTATGTTTTGCAGACTTCCAGGAAATAGCTCCTCCACCCAAAGTAATATATAACCACTACCTGAACTAACTTCATCATTATCAGAAACCTAATTAGCATCACAATATCCTTCAAGCACAACAGGAAACTTTCTAAAAAGAAAACAATAGTTCATCGTGCCTTTTAAATACTTAAACAACTGATGAAGTGCATTACAATGTTCATTACTAGGATTATGTGTATACCGACTTAAACGTGAGATGTTATACGAAATATCAAGTATAGTATAGTTCATAAGAAACATTGCACTACCAATTATCTTGGCATAATCACTTTGTGATACACTATCACCTTTATTTTTCATGAGATGAATACTATAATCATAAGGAGTTCTTACAGGTATAACATAAAAACAGTTGAATTTACTTAATACCTTTTCAATGTAATGAGACTGACACAAAGAAAAGCCATTCTGTATTTTGGAAATTTTAATCACTGATAGAAAAACAAAAGAAACATATTAATAACACAACAGTTGCGTCGTAGTCAAAGCCACTGCCTTGAAAGCGATTTCGGTGGACTATGGTGTAATCCAGAAGTCGTTCCTAAGGTTAACACAACAAACCCTTGCACACGTGCACTTGTGGGCAAGAGAATGGAGATGCACAAGTTGCTCAAGGAGATCGAACAAAGAACAGAAGAAAGCAAAAAAAAGGAGAGTGTATGTAATAAGGTTTCAGATAACCACAAAGAAGAAGACAAATAAGTTTTTTGTAAGAAAATAGGGTGTAACCGTAGGACAAAAGTAGGAGGAGATTAAAAGAATTATAACATTGCACGGTTACAAACATTAATGGGTCCAAATCTAGGTTCAGTGATTCTAAACAAAAAGATAACCATACCAGTCTACTGCTCACCCAGACCGAACCGGGCAGGCGGCGCTCGCGTGTGAAAAAAGTGGTTTGGTCCAACTCCAACACTCCACTAAAAGACCCAAACTAAATAACTCAAATAAGTAGGAAAAACGACAACAATATAAAGCAATGTAAGTTCTCTTCTCCAACCAATATGGGACAAGCAAAAGTCAATGGAAGAAGAAGAAATAACTAATAGAGAAAAGGGCAAAAAAGCTGTCATTATTCTAACATTCCCCCACTAATGACAAGCTGAAATAGAAAATTTTCCTTGAGCAAAAGAAGGGTTCGATGCTTAAATGTTAATATCTGTCGATTGAATTAACACAGATTGAAGTAAGACAGCAACCAAGTTTAATAGTGAATACAGATCTTGAACTAAGAGAACTTTATTTGAGACCCCCGCAACAAATATCATACCTCAGTTTGTGCAATCTCCACAATATTATAAATGCACTATTCTAGGCCATGCGCTTACCTTAGGTCTCATGAGTGCTCTAGAAAGATTGCCCAGGTCTTTTATAGAAGGCGGCCCACCTTCACACTCAAGTAGGTGAATCCATCAAGTGCTTCTCGTTAGCACCACCCTAAAGGGCTATGAATCCATTAAGAGCAAGTACTCAACCTCTAAATAAAGTTCGGTGATTCTATCAAGTTCGTCTCTTGAGAACCACCCTTGAATGGGCTATAGACTTGCTAATAGCTTAGGCTCAACCTTCTTTAGGTTAACAAAACACGACATAGGAATTAATGATGACCAAAATTTCACTTAATAAGCTTAAGCCCCATCCTCCTCGACGTTTCAAGAACTAATCTCCTTGATAATCTTTTAGTTAAAGGATCAACTGTATTCCTTTCAGATCTTACAAATTCTAAGGAGATAGCACCATTCTTGAGTAGTTGCTTCACCACTCCATATCTTATACGAATATGTCACCTTTTACCATTGTACACACTATTCTTAGCAACTCCAATTGCAGCCTGAGGGTCACAGTGTAGTGGAACAGGTGTAGACAATCTATCCCATTTGGGCACATCCACTAATAGATTTCGGAGCCAATCTGCTTCTTGACTTGCTAACTCAAGAACAATAAATTCAGATTCCGTGGTGGAACAAACTATACAAGTCTGTTTTGTAAACTTCCAGGAAATACCTCCTCCACCCAAAGTAAATATATAACCACTACTTGAACTAACTTCATCATTGTTAGAAACCCAATTAGCATCACAATATCCTTCAAGCATAGCAGGAAACTTTCTAAAAGCCAAACAATAGTTCATGGTGCCTTTCAAATACTTAAGCAACCGATGAAGTTCATTCCAATGCTCATTACTAGGATTATATGTATACCGACTTAAACATGAGACATTATACGCAATATCAGGTCTAGTATAGTTCATAAGAAACATTACACTACCAATAATATTGGCATAATCACTTTGTGATACACTATCACCTTTATTTTTCATGAGATGAATACTAGAATCATAAGTAGCTCTTACAAGTATAACATCAAAACAATTGATTTACATAATACCTTTTTGATGTAATGAGACTGACACAAAGAAGAGCCATTCTATGTTTTGGGAATTTTAATCACTGATAGAAGAACCAAAGAAATAGACCACATAACAACTGCGTCGTAACCAAGGCCACTGCCTTGAAAGCGATTTCGGCTGACTATGGTGCAATCTAGAAGTCGGTCGCTCCCTAATGTTAAAACAACGAACCCTTGCACATGTGCACTCGTGGGCAAGAGAATTGGAGATGCACAAGTTGCTCAAGGAGACCGAACAAAGAGCAGAAGGAGCAAAAAAAAAAAAAGGAGAGTGTATGCAATCAGGTTTCAGATAACCACAAAGAAGAAGACAACTCAATTTTTTGTAAGAAAAGAGGGGGTAACCATAGCACAAAAGTAGGAGGAGATTAAAAGAATTATAACGGTGTGTGAGATAACTGGTTTGGTCCAACTCCAACACTCCACCAAAAGACCCAAATCAAACAACTCAAATAAGAAGGAAAAACAACAACTATATAAAATAGTGCAAGTATTCTTCTCCAACCAATATAAGACAAGAAAAAGTTTATGGAAGTAGAAGAAATAACTAATAGAGAAAAGGGCAAAGTAGCTGTCATTATTCTAACATTAATTACAAATGTAAGTTTAAGGGAGATTCAAAGTCATCATATGGTATTGGTTTATCTAATATAAAAAGAAACAAAAATGTCAGACAGCATGGAAGACTCTACCAGCATTACTTTGTCCAAGTATGACATTGCAGATAAAATTAGAGAATGGATGGTGTTGGAAACTTAGAGATAGGGAACTAATCCTGAGATGACGTTGATATCAGCAAACTAACCAATCAAATCGATGCAAGAATGGTAAATTAGTAATCAACCGACGTTTTGATTTGCTCTTTGTTATTGTAAAACCTGTTGGGTTAGAAACTTGTTAATGTACGGGTGGCTTGTGATTCATAGTCTCTAATTCCTGTTTCTTGTATTGCTTTGGCAATTCACAGATCCAAAACAAAATGAGCGGAAAACGCCATTATAAGAAAAAGCGGCATATTCTATATTCCAAGCCCTAAAATTATAACAAACAGCTTGCCCAAAAATAACAAAAGCTGAAAAGTGGCAATGGTACCTAAATTAGAATACGCACTGATAACAACAGAACGTGTCTCTCCTCACGCGCCATTCTCGCCACTTGAATTTCTTTCCCTTCTATTTCTTTTTCTTTTTCTTCCATCTAATGATTGTTCACAACGGCGATGAGATCACTATTTACATATTTACCCTTCTCTTCTTCTCTCTACCAGCTGTGTCCTTCCTCCGATCTCGATAATCGTATTCAATCGACGTGATTCTAACGTATGGCATCTTTGTGGACACGCCTTTCAAGCCAAGCAAACTACCTAAATTCAATTTAATTCAGCAACAGTAATTTCCTGTTTCTGCCATTCTTTGTTTCGAAGTGGGTGTCGGGTGATGCAGTTGTTTGTGTTTCATCCTCCACCGACATCCATAAAAACTTGACGAGTTTCTCTCGCTGCCTCCGCTGTTATGAAGCTCTGCGGCGCTGATTTTTGTTTGAATTCCTTTTTACTGTCACTTCCGTTTTCATGGAATTCACCTTCTCCAGGTACTAGTATTACACCCCACATACGTGGTATTTAACTGTCCTCTAAACATACGTCTCTTCGCCTACACGTGTTCTAACTTTCATATGCTTCCATTCAACCTCATCGTCGGGGTGTTTGGTAATAGCTTCTTGACGGTTGTTTTATGTGGGATATTTTTTTAAGCAGCCGAAAGTGGTAAATTCAGTCATAATTCCAAGTTCGAAAGTCGGGATTTTGATGGGGAAGAGCGACAGTGACAAATGCGTTTTCCCTTTAACCAGTCTCCAGATCGGGTGCGTTTTTGCATGTTTACGATTGGTAGTTCAGAATTTTATTCGTATTTGACTTCGGCTTTAATCAAACAGTACGAGTTATAGCCTTCGTTCGTGTTTGTTCCTTTAAAGCTGATGGGGGTTTGCATCTTTTGGCGGTGATTTTGTTTATGTTTCCTAGAGTTGTCTGAAAAGATTACGAGATCAGTAGAATAGGTTGGTTACGCGTTTCTAGCTCTGATTGCAAACAAGTCTTTTCTGCTACTTGCTTTTGGATAAATTTTTTTTTGTTATTTCATTTTGACAAATACATTTGATTTTGATGATCCTGTATCTGTAACTAGGATTATTAACTCCTATAATCAAACTACTAACTGAAAATCAATTATTCATTACAAAGCTTGAGTGTTTCTTGCTCAGTCGAGCATGGCCTTCTTTGAAAGTGCAAATATTGTGTGATACTCGTAGATTAAGTTTTTTTTTTGGTTGCTCACACTTCAAAACCCGGTCCAAGCTTTTGCTATTAGGATTAGAAAATTACCATAAATTTGACATTAGTAGTGATGATGTTAATTCAAATTGAAGAACAGTATTCATCTGTTATATATCTACTTTGGCGTAATTAGACTATATTAAACATTGCAAAGTTAGTTTCATCCTAATGCCCTGTATGTATTGTAGTTGTGGACCTTCTTTGGATGAATCTTGCATTTTAGTCATTGTTTTACTCTGTTTGATTGCAGAGATTTGCAGTCTTATCTGTCGGATCTTAAGCTTTTCCTGGCTTTTGATAGTAAGAAGTTATATATCCTGGTGGATAATCGCCCATGGTTGAGAGACTTAGATCCACGACCAGCACACTTGTGGCAATTGATGGTCACCAAGGTTGTTAAGGACAACCTTCTTTGCCCATAAAATTTTCTTTTGAGACTCTTATGTGAATACCAAATTTCATGATGATGCCTTTTGCTTCTTTGCAGTCCAGATTATCTCCTTTTGCAAACACCAAGGCACAAAGGGGTAGAAAAGAGGGAACGGAGGCTTGTCGTTCCTATTCTGGTAAAGAAAAGAAGTTTGATAAATGGTTCTCGTTGGTGGATGCAGCAAATTTGTCTCGGAAAAGGGCATTGTTACCTGTAAAGAAATTTAAAAATTCCTTGATTTTGAGCAGTGAGTTGCAGAGGACCCTCTATGGTTTTATTGTGTTTGAAGTAGAATGGACTGATGTTCGAGGCATTAACTACTTGAATGAGCTTCAGGTAGTCCCTTTCAAAATGCTCCATGTCATGTTTGATTCTCATGAATGTTGTTTGGTCATCAGTTTTCATTTTACTTGCAGACTGATACCTCTCTGGCTATTGAGGCTAAGAAAATGGAAAGATGGGAATTTGATAGCATAGAACAAGCAAGAAGTTGTATAACTTCATGGTTCTCGGGAACACTCTCTGAGCAACTAAAGTTGGAAGACTACCTGGAATCTGCAGTAGGTAATCTTTTCCTATCCTGATCCTGACGTGGGATAGTTATATATGATTAAATCAATATCTAAAGGATGGTGGGTGTGACATAGATATGTGTTTCAGCAACGTTATTGGACATTTGTGTTCTGTATATTCTTGTGGGGATGCTTGTCAGCTACTGGATTAACTGTACTTTGACTACCGAATAGAAAATACATTTTTTTTAAAAAAAAGAGGAAAATACATAATTGCAAGAATATATACATACATAATCTGGTTTTGGAAATTCTCCCTTGTCTTTGTCTACATATACCAACTGATTACTTGTTTGTCAATTACTCTTGTATTGCTATCATGTTGTATGATGTACGGTAAAAGTGCATATTTCCAGTTGAAGCTATCTTAAAGAATAATGCCTTTTTGACATTCTCAGGAGATATCTTCTACGATGTGGAAGAAAATTTCTCAACAACTCCGTCTAATGATGATGATGGTGGGAGTATTGGCCAAGATAATCTATGGATCAAGGACGATTCTTCTTGCTGTCTTGGGGGCAGTTCTAGTTTATATTCTGGGATTGAAGAAACATTATCAATTGAGCCACACACTCCACCTCCAACTGGTCCTTACAAGAGAAGAAGGGTAACCAAGTCAACTGGTACTGGACTGGAAGTTAACTTCTATTCTGAGGAAACATACAGAGGAAATGGAGGATCACTAGAAAACTCTGAAACAACTACCAGTGATTCTGAGAGCAATATTGAAGCGAAGCAGTACAGGGATGTTCTCATCCTATTTAGGTTCAATGATCATGACCTTCCTTTCAAGTTGAGGCTAATAATTATGTCAGACCTGCGCTTACTTACTTTGCTAGAGGCTGGGCTTCCATCTTGGGTCATTTTTCTTCAGTCCTATCCAGGGTTTTGCCATCTTTATCGCCCCTGGATGTGCCCTCTTGCGAGAGCTTTATATGTGTTGATCTCAATTATTACTGTTCTTATCGGATTTTATGATTTGTATAAAAATGTACCAGTTCTTAAAGCAACCGCATCTCGCTTATGTGGACCCCTTTTTGACTGGATAGAGAATTGGGAGATGGTATCAAGAATTAAGTACTTGGGAACAATGCTATTTCTACATAACTTTGAGAAGGCCGTTACCTGGTTTCTAGCTGTTCAACGAGCTGTACGGTCATTCTTCTCAATTCTCACCCAACCATTACTTGCACCACTTATGGAGATTTTAGGATATCTTCTTCCTATTTGGAATATGTTTATCGAAGTAGCTGGGAGTTTGTCTAAAATTGTTTTTCTAGCAATAGAATCTTCATGCAACACGGTGGGAGACCTGATAGAGATAATTCTTTATCCAATATGGTTTTTTGCGTCAGTTATTTGGAGCATCAGTAAGTTATTCCTCTTGTTTGTTGTTCTGCATGCTATGCAGACAATAAGATCTGATATAACACTTCTCTCAATATTTTCATGGTGCAGCAACTTCTGTCATATATCCCATACTTTGTCTCCTCTGGGAAGTAATTTATGCCCCATTTCGGGTGGTTCTTTATCTAGCAAGTTTTGTGACTTTCCTTTGTGCATCGATATTGGAATTGTCTGGCGATATCTGGCGATCCGTAAGTGGCATACTTAGGCTTGCTTCAGCATCTGAGGTGACAGTAGCAACATATGAAGTTTCAATTTTCCGGTCACTCTGGAATGATCTTTTCTCTCAGGTGGGGAATGGAGCATGTATGATTGTATGAGTGACTGATGTTGTCATGGCTTTGTTCCTAACCATCAATCATGACAGGTCTTCCGAGCACTTAGGAGTATATTAAATGGTTTTGTTGCCTTCTTCATAGCATGCAACAGGCATCGCCTTAGGTAATGTCTTACATCACCTTGATGTTAAAGTATCTGAGTTTGACACTTTTTGTTTTGAGGCATAGCTGAGTTTTCATTGCAATCAGAAGAGTTTCAAATGAGATATTTATTCTGAATATTATTTGGGATCCATTGTAGGGGCCTTGAGCTTTAGATGTCTTTATTCTTCTCCAGGTTTCTTGTAAATTTCAAATATTGAGGATTTGACTTAAGTTGCGATGCATGTTATTGAAACTACTATTTGATTTTTTTTTCTCTTAGTTTAATATGTTTATACGCCACAGATTGACAAATTTCATTTTCCAATGGACAGCATCTATAATCATTTACATGATTTCATTGAAAGAGTATTTGCCAGGGCGCAGAGATCAAAAATCTCAGATTCTAGAAACAGGAAAGTATTTCGTGGAACTCAAAGTCAGGTAAATCTCATGAAAATCAATGTTAGACATCAGAGTATAATACATGTTTTATTCACATCTAGAGCATGCACGATGGGTCTAGTTTTTTTTCTGCTAAAAGTCTATTTCACGTCACTTATGAAATTTATCGATTACTTTCCTCTTAGCTTCAAGATGCAGAGACGATCCTGAGCCAAGTAAACTTCATATGATTTTGCAGGTTGAAACGTGCAGGAGTATTCCTGCTGGGCGGAAATCCCAGATTTTTGAGGGTGAGCAAAAAGGCTAAATTGGATACAGAGCCTATTTTCTGTGTAAATTACGGCCATAGCATATCTACTGACAAAAACGGAAGGAGCAACGAGACGTGTAATTTTAACTCCACAAAGCATAGGAATAGGGTTATTCTTTTGTTCTTAACGTTGCCATAAAATTTTTGTTTCTGCTTTTACTTTCCAGATGTTTATTCTCTTAACAATCTCCTATTTTTCTTCTTTCCCATGTCCATATCTTGATTTGTCTTTCAGTATGTAAATAGCCTGGAGAACTTTTATCAAATAAAGGAACGGTTTGTTTTTAAATGATCGATGGTACTCAATGATGAGCGTGCAACTTCACTTTTGCATTTTGTAATTTGTCCTTATCTTAATTCGTCTTCTATAATTAGCTTTGCAATGCTGGGGCTGAGGACGCGTTTGAATGACCTGACCCTGAAATGAATAAAAGGAAGTTTCATGATCAAGCTCACTCTTTTAAGCATGTATATAGTTTTTATTAGGTTAAACGTGGGATTTATACCTAGCTTTTTACAGAAAGTCTAAGCAATTACTTATAGTTAATTTTTAGCACTAATTTGCACCATAACATTATTAAAATAATATTTATTGCATCCTAATATTATTAAAATAGTATTCATCACATCCTGAAAGTGATATAGAGATAATGGTAGAAGTTTATTTAGATTTTTTTGTAAAATGTTAAAGTAAAAATTATATCAGTAGCTAATATTTTAAAAATCATTTTTATTATCACTTAGGTGTTTGGTAAGTCTAAATTGCTTATTTGTGACATGATATAGGTTAAGTTTATGATTGATATACTAAACACTGCAAAAAAAAAAAAAACTTAACACAATTAGGTTTAGGATATTACTAGTACTATCTTGAAAATATTAAAGTGTATATGATACCATAGATAATACTAGGAACTAACGTAAAGTTTTTCAAGGAAATATTGGTAGGAAATTCAAACTTTTTGCCTTTTTATTACCAAACAATGTCATAATAATAATAAGTCTGTCAAATAAGGTGACTATTGGCAATGTTTTAAAAACCAGACCGGACATCGAACCGGTCAAAGGAAAGATTTAAGGTTTAGAGGTTCAACCGGTAGTGAACCGCTATCAAACCGGAATATAATAAATAAGATGAAAATTTTATAAG